>JAVXUO010002110.1:0-44281 GCA_033065855.1 Escallonia rubra | reverse complement strand
AACAAAAACTCGGTATTTAAAAAAGAACAATCCCATTTTTGTTTTCCAATGTTATAACATTTTGAATTTACTTTATCCGGCTATCACTGGTCAGTTACCAAATGAATAATAGTAAGAAAAAAACTTTTTGTATTTGGGGACGAACTTTTAGCCCCACAAAGCCCAATTATTAGGCTTCCATTGCCGCCCACAGGCCCGAGAAGTAAAACCCAACACCTTAATATGGGGTAGGAGCCGCCTATGGCTCCGAAATAATAGCGTTTAGAAAAATGCTGCCGCCAGAACAATTTTCGCTACTTCCCACCGGCTTTGCAAAGCACAGTGAAAACTTAAAAGCCGAGAAACAAAGGGCCCGTACATTTACCTTATTTTGTTTTTGTATTTAGCAATGATGATAAAAAAAATGCTTTTTTCGTGTACTTTTACATTTTTTCAATTCCGTTTTGGATACAAATATCCAAACAGTAGCCAATATCATGAAAGGGCTGTTTTCACCTTTTTCCAAAAAAATGAACTCAATGTCAGAAGCTGCTCCCTCCCTCTCTCTCCTCCCTAGCACCCCGTACAGAACCATTGTTCACCCCTCGACCTTCGGCAAACTCTCTCTCCCCCTCTCTCTCTATCTCTCTTCCTGTACTCTTTCTTCACCCACAACCCACAGACAACACCATCAACTCCCATCCGAAAGGAGATCTCGCCGGAATCCAAACGAAGGAGATGGGGTTGACGAAATCGCTGGCCAAGAATCATCGTCGCGAGGAAATGTCATAGAAAGCTCTCCAGTCGATCAAGTCGTTGCCTGTGGAATTTAGGTTTGTGGGTTCATCGACTGATGCCGCTAATTCAGGCAACAGTCGTGGGATGGCTGACCGAGACGATAACGAGTCACCCTGTGGCGGTGGCTGGACTGTGGCCCGTGGTGGTCGGCGGTGGAAATGGAGGGACTTGTGGGGTATTTGATGGGATTGAGGATGTTGGGATTACGGTGAGGGTAATGAAGGGGAAGGGGAAGGGAAATGGGGACACACAGAGCTGGGAACAGGGAAGGGGAAGGGGAAAGGGAACTCGTGAAGGGGAAGAGGTAGAATCGATCCAAAAAAGTTGGTAAAAATAAAAATGAGAATGGTAAACGTACAAGAAAAATTGAAAAAAATAATACGGAAAAAATTAAAAGTATAAAATTCAATTTTAGAACTAAATACTAAAATTTAAAAAACAAAAATAGAATACAGAATACAGAAAAAAATCTCGTAAGCGTACGGGCCCAAAACGCTTTGCTGCACTGTCCCGTTTCTGTAGACTTAGAAAAACACTATTTCATAGCCAAAAAAGAAAGAAAGATAAACACTATTTCATCATGTTGGAGTACTTGGCTGCTAAAGAGTAAAATATTTCATTGTGTTATTGTATCTCTTTTACTCCCTTTCTACCCATTTCTCCCACAAGAAAGCCGCTGTGTCTTTGGGGAGTGTCTCTCCTCAAAGGAGCTGAGGCCCTCCCCTCTCCCTGTCTAACTCCGGACTTTCCCTTCGTTTCGCTAATTTTTTATCTATTTTTTTCATGGTTTTACTTTACATGTTGTCTATTTGCAAGAGCTTTCTTTCTTTTTTTTTCCTTGCAAGAATTTTGACATGTTTGTCAAGTCCTACATTGACCATACATGAAGTTTGAAATTAGTTTTTATACTTGGTGGGTTTTTCCTACTCTTAATGTTACTTTTGACTTGGAGATCAGACTTCAATAATGTTGAACATTCTTTAGCGATAACCGACATGATTGATTCAAGAATGGAGATTGCGTCTTATTGGCCTACTCCTCTAACAGCCAAGGAGATTATTAGTTGATTGGGTAAAGATGATTTGTGTTGATGACATAATAATTAGCTTTATCAGTGGTGCACATATTTTGATTCTCAAGGTTTCCTTAGGGTTTTGTTAGTTCCTTCGCGAATTGTACGCTTTCCATGTTTTGAATTGTATTATCGTTCGACAAAAATACAAAAGAAGTACCGTTTCTTTAGCCCCAATATAGGAGCCAAAATAGTCAAACCTTTGGTTTCAAAGTGAAAGGGTATCACTTTCTTCGATCAAGCTGGTAATGTCACAAGTAATTAAGACGGATTGCCGCCAAGCAGATATGTACCCACTTTGATGACTCTCTTTGGGCGGTGACCAAATACTTCTTATGAGCTGTGGCCCTTAGACCATATGCTTCTTTCTTCATCAATGACAACTAACCTGTGAAAATAACTTAGAACAAACCGCTCTCGACATTGCAAACCCAGGATAAATGAAGAATGCATCGAACTTCTCAAGTAGAAGTTGACTTATCAATCATTTGCAATATGGTCACTGAAACTTCGGAACACAATTAAATTCTTCTTCTACAAGTCAAGTGTTAGATATTTGTGGACGTGTATCGTCTCGCGATAAGCAATCATTGATGACATTTAAAAAATGGAATGCTCGGAGTATTTACAGTAATGGCATACTTCAAGTGTTTAATAATTATAAGGACTAAAACTTATGGCCGAATTGCATTAATCTCGAAGATTTAAGCATGCGTTGTGGCATTTGAAACCGAGCATCCAACTCAATCCTCTTAAATTTTCAATATTGAACTCTAATAACAAGCAAACTCGGTTTCTTGAACAAGCATCTACATGTGCCCGCCACGTACATGGCCTTTTTATAAGTGCAATATCTAAACGTAGTAGATCGTTTAATACCTATTGACAAAATCAGATGTCATGCAAAGAAGGACCACAAACGCAATCCATTGGATTTGATCCGGATCCAGTAAAAAGAAAATCCTAGAATATAACAGTTTACACTTTATTTTTTAATGAGATAATCCCTGTTAAACTTGCCATGAATGTGTTCTGGGCACTGTGTGTATGTTGTTCTACCAGCTTTAGAACTACTGTTAAGTTAAGTAAAAGTATTGTGTAGTTAATTATACGTTGTTCTACTAGCTTTAACTTGGAGATAAAACCCCAATTATTAGGTTTCCATTGCTACCCACAGGCCCCAGAAGTAAAACCCAACACCTTTATCTGGGCTGAGCCCTTCCATTAATGGCTCTAAAAGAAGATGTAAGATCATGTTTGCATTGCTTTTTCATTTACTTTACTCGAACTTTGGGAATAATTGTGTATATCATCATTATCAACTTTCATTTAAGAAGACAAAACATTTGTCCTTCTTCTTCCTAGTTAATAAACTGCTCATCATGTCTTCTTAATGCACTTCACTTGTTTTGACACAGTAACTTATAAAACGATATTAAAAAACGAAACAACATTGAGATCAAAGTACCGTTTTACAATGTCATAATATTCATCTCCTAAACCTTATCGATATAAAATTGAAAAAGATGAACAGTCCGGACATAGCCCAAATGTCACCAAACAAAAACCCTAGCGGATTTATAAATTAAATGAACTACTCAAATATTTTTTTTCCTTTGAAAGCTATTGACAAGGGCGTCTATATTCTATGCAGAGCCCCAAGGGACAATCCTTCCTTCCTCATATGGTACATATAAATTAAGTCAACGACAAAAACAAGAACCACAAAGAGAGAAAAATAATGAAAAAGATACAATTCAATTTTCAAGAAATAAATAATTTAGCTCACATATTTTCACCTTCTTCTTGTTCCCACTCGCTCCATTCTTTCTCCAGAATTTCCCTTTCCATACCCTTCATAATCGGTATCATCATCACCATAATCTTCATCCTCAGTTTCATCAACAGGATCTTTCACTATGGCTATCTCCTTTTTCCTGCTTCCAACACCATTCTTTAGCCACTCCAACACTTCCAACATACTAGGCCGGTTATCCGGGTTGCCGTCCGTACACCTCATTGCTATCATAATCGCAGTTTGCAACTGCCCTTGGTCGTACTTGCCTTTCAAACGAGGGTCGGCAATGTGATCAAAAATGCCCTTTTGCACATACGGAGTAGCCCATTGTACAATGTCGCGCTTCACACCACCAGGAAGTTTCTCAATAGGCTTTTTGGCACTAACGATCTCGAGCAACAATATCCCAAAGCTATAAACGTCGCAGCTCTCAGACACTTTGCCCCACATGGCGTACTCGGGTGCTAAGTACCCTAATGTTCCCTTCACTCTTGTGGTCATATGAGTGACTCCGTCTGGTATAAGCTTCGCGAAGCCAAAATCAGCAACCTTCGCCTGGAATTCTGAATCTAATAAAACGTTACTCGCCTTTATATCTCTGTGGATTATATGAGGATTGGCTTCATGGTGCAAGTACCTTGAAGATTCGACGAAGCAAGATATGTGTAAGATGAATATTTCAATGCCGAGTTATAAATTAGATCTATGATCATGTCAATCCGAGATTGTGGACTAGCACATAGACCGAGAATGAAGTGGTTATGAAGCCATCATTGCTGACAATCTATTCTTTCTGGGTGAGTACAAAATCATATTCTATTGTGACGAGTTGCGAAGACTTTGATCATTAGGTTTTAATTATGTGAGTTCGTGTGGCAAAATATTTTTCAGTTCTTGGTCTGTCAAGGACAAAAACTTAGAGAGAAAAAGGGAGAAAGAAGAAAGGGAACAAATATATGTACTTACGCTAATCCATCTGCTGATCCAATGGCTATACTCATTCTTCGAGGCCAATCTAGGAGGCAATCAGCAGCGAGTTGGCCATGTAGGTGGGTGATCAAGCTATGGTTAGGCATGTAATCGTAGACGATAAGCCTTTCATCCCCACCAGCATAAAATCCCCTCAAACCTAATAAATTCTTATGTCTCACCCTGCCAAGAATTTCCACTTCAACTGCAAATTCCATTTCTGCTTTTGCACTCATAGCCTTTAACCTTTTGACTGCTATCTGCAAGATCAAATCAAACCGAATCTTTAATTTTCTATTTTTTTTTCTTCCAAAGTTTCTTCAAAAGAAAGCAGATGGGGATAGCAAATGATATAAGATGGACATGATTGCCTCAACGCCTTTACTTGTTCGACCCCAATAAACACTTCCGAATCCGCCTTCTCCTATCTTGTTATCGTTGTGGAAGTTGTTTGTTGCATGGACAAGCTCTTTTAGAGTGTAAATTTCCCATGGATAATCCCTACTCTTGTTTACACTAAAACAGCATAAAAAGATAAAATCGCATGAGAAGAAAAATAAAAAAAAGGGTTTTCGAGAAAAGGAAGCCTACAAAACATACATACAGCTGCATGATGTATGATATTCGAAAGAGCAGCCGAATACCTAATCTTTGGTGGCCACATATTCAACTTTCTAGCTAATATACAGATCATTAGAGATATAAGACGACGCACAACGCTACGATTCAGGCCTGATATACGAAGAGCATACCTGGCATTTGGTTCTTGATCATCTTCAGAAGAACAACAAAAACAAAAACATCTCCGAAACATCTTTTTTCCCAGTATAGGAAAGGGGCTTGATCAAGAAATAAGTTGGTATATAAGAAGTGGGAAAAAGAGAGGAATATTGAGGAGGGGCAAGAAACAGTTGGAAGCAGCAAGCAGAAAGCAAAAATCCGGAATTCTCAATGCATTGGGGGAAGGAGTCTAATGGTGAAGACAAGATGCAGCCTTGGAAGTCAAGGAGATCTAGTTAGGGGGCAAAAATGGTACGAACAATGACAGGCTGCTTATCAATATCAGGACCCTTCAAGCATCTAGTGATGCGTTAAAAAAGGGTTGCTTTCCATTGGAAATGTCATAGTATTTTTCTAATTTTGTAGTGACATTCTCAGGCCTTCTATTTTATAGACTTGTCTTTAGCCTAAATTCAATAATCAATCAAATATCCTTTTTCTATAGTTGTCAATAAGCAGTATTCTATTTTTGTGGACAGTGACTTGTTCTCTTCTTTGAATTTGGCCAGCCATGAAGGAATTTAAACACTAAAGAATTTGGCCACATAACCGGGAACATTGAACTTGTAAATGTTAACCGGCATCCCAGGAAGCTTGCAATGAAGTCCACGGGCAAGGGGCGAGGGGCAAGTTTTAGGGTATGTTTGATATCACAGTCAAACATTTAAAACTTAAAATTTTCAATAACTTTTGATTAAGTGCATTTGTTGATGCTTAATCTTGTACCACTTAAAAAATTAATTCATATAAAAAATAGAACAAAATTTTAAAACAATAGACTTAACACCTATTTATTGAACAACATTTTACATAAAAGAAAAAGTTTCACTATTATCTGTCACTGTCAATTTGCTAGCAACACTACCTCAACTGCTTTAGAGCCACCATCACAACAACCACTATGTTCCCTTCTTCACCACCACCACAATTATATTAGCCGCCGCCGCCATCACCACCATCTCCTACAAATCTATAAAAGTCATATCTCCATATCCACCACACTACATCCGTCACCATGACTGTCACTTGTTGTCACCACTACAATTTTCAACACAACATCTTCAAGCACCACTACCACTGCCCTCATCAGCACCTTTCTACTGCAAGGGCCTCATTGGTAAGTGTGCCACAAGATCTCGTGCTGAGTTTATCATTATCTTATCTGTTGTTCCAGCCAGGAAGTCATTCGCCTCATAAATCAAATATTATAGTAAATTAAGGAAGTAGTCTTCCTTTTTCTAGTATAGGAGTATCATACAAACCACCACCAACACAGTTTTACCACTGAAATGCTTACGAAATACATACATGTAGAATTCTGGTAAAATGCATAAATATGCAAAATAGAATAATTTTCAAACATCTGCTTTTGGTTTACCAAACAAGCTAAGTTATTTTTCAATTGTGAAAATTCGGTTGCTTAAAGTGTTCAATTTTATGTGTTTATCCCTTAAGTTTTCGAAACTTAAATTTCGATTTTAGTACCGTCTTTTACTAACCGGAACAAGTTCATTCCCGGTGAAAAATGTCCTATTTAGGAGTCAGTAATGGTGCAAAGGAGTTGGACCGAAAGCGTTGGAAATTATACCTTGTTTATTTTACTTATTGTCCTAATTTTGAGCTCAAGTCAAAATGGTATTTACTCCCGGAATGTTGTCGTTCGCTAGGATTGCCAATTGGTGTGGGTAAGCCCCGAGTCCGTTTGCTCAACACTTGAAAGTCCGTTAATTGTGATAATAAGATCAAGCTAGTCTGGGCTTGGACAGATTTTTAAGCCCGTTGCCTTGTTTGGGCTCCATTTGGGCTCATGATACCCAGCTCATTACAGGCCCGAACTCTCCCATATAATGTGTTTATTAAGAATACTACATATTCAAACACATACGTACTAGTACTCTTAAGTATATATAGGGAAGTTAATCTTCATTGCATTCTTGTGATAATTTACTAAAACGGGACGTGAAACAAATCAAAGGTTTGCCGATTAGGCATAAAATGTCCGCTTCTCATTTAACAATAAAGTAAAGCGTGACACCATCGACGAAGTGTTAGTGATGATCGTTGGTTGGTGGTAAAATTATCTATCTTTGATAAACAAAACTTTGATAAAATAAAGGATTGCCAGCTCGAACCCAAGTTGAATCCATGATAGAGGACATGGGTTGGGCTTGGGCGCCTTAAGCCTGCCCATACCCAGGCCGATTGACAGGGCTAGTTGTAACCCATCTTCGGCTTGGCAGTCTTTGCCCGGCCCCGTAAATGGGTCATGTTTCTTTGATCTTTATGTAATCAAGCCCATGGTTCTTTTGAACGGCCTATCCGCTTCACTGGGCTTCGCTTTTTGGTAGCCTTCAAGAAAGTTGATCAATACAAAAACTAGAGTAGAGTAACACATCCGCGTTCTGAAAATTCTTAGCTACCATTTCGTGATAACCGATCAGATGATCGCTTAGTAGAATTAGTGCAAGGATTTAGTGACAAGGGTTTAGTGACGTGAAGAAATTGCTATTAAGCTGTGTCATCGACAGTGTCCAGGGTACATGTGGGCTATAACCTCCGTTATAGTAAGGGGTTACAATGTCTTCATATTGCGACAATCAATTAAAGCTAAATATGACTAGTGACATTTAGTCAGATACTTTCTGCGCCATCACTTGTTTAAAGTAATTAATTAAATGCAAGTAACGGTATTTTTGGTGAGAATTAATGTACTATGTATTAACAGTTGTAGCAAGTCGAAAATCTTTCCTTGTGTTAATTGCCACTAATATCATTTCGAGTGTAAAATTAAACTCGGGCGCACAACTAGTTTGCTACCATCTGTAACAAATTGACTCACTATGCAACATGTCACCGCCACTAGAACTTAAGACTGTAACTAAAAGAAAGATACTCAAGGACGACAACAATCAAGTTTTATCTAAGATCAAGATCGTAGTAAGAGACGTTATTCTCAAGCCTTCTGTATTTTTTAGGAGCACCATTAGGCTAATGAAGCATGGGGGAAGAACCAAACTAATTAATTTGATCGTTATTGCTTTAGCTTAATCATGTAGTGGTTGTAAAGTAGTACATGACCCCAAACCTAGCAAGGAAGAAAGGAGGAAAAAGTAGGAAAAGCGACCGAGTTGCTTTACCAGTGAGATGTTTAGAAGGAAGCAACACCTTTCCGTACATAGCAGACTCTTTGATCGCCTTTCCAGATCTCCATCGCAAATTTTCTTGACAATCAGCGATCGTTAGAATCTTCATCATGGTTTATGATTCATGAAAGATCAAATATATTCTTGGCCACCATGTTTGTCTCCCACCTTCATCGTTGGCAAAGAACACTGCTAGATCTCGGGGATTAGCAGAGATTTTTGACAACTCATCCACCCTTTACATTAATGCAGGAAATATAAAGCTTTTTGATTACTTGAAGCTCTTTCTGTCTAGTAAATGGAGGTGGGAACTTGGATGTAAAGATTTTCTTGCCATATCCAACACAAAAACTTGCTCAATAAAAAGAAAAATTCACTAACTCTAACAAGTAATTTCAAACCTCATACATGATCGATGTGAGAATTTGACATAGACAACTGGATAAAGGTAACCTCGCCTCTCCAATTTCAAAACTTTGATTTCTGAAATCCTTCCCATTTTAAGGATACCTAGTTGGTACAATCAACATAATAACAAGACCCCATGACCCTTTTAAGTTTCAGCCATTTTCTAATTAAAGCCCAAATCTTTCTTATTCTGAAGGGGAAGTGCTATTTCTATCCGCTCATACGCATTTTTACTCCTTTTTTGACACTAAAACTGTATTTTAGTAATTACGTGTTAATCCTTTAGCGATGAAAAGCATATATGGACTCAGTTAAAACAATTCGCAAATTGTCCCTTTCATCCTTTTCGTAACAATTGCTGCACAACTAACTAAAGTGCCGCTAGGTAAATTTGTTTGCTAAACATAATCAAAGTCTAACTAAAATTGCGTGTGACAACAGTTTGACAGCCGATCAGCAACAATTTAGACGACGATACTAAAAACAATCAAAATTGCAACTGTTGCACTTAAATTTTTCCATACTGTTGCCAAGAAAAGTGAGTTCGTAGTACACGTGGAGGTGCCACAAGGCCTACAGTCCGAGTTAGATGCCACGTATATTGATGTGGGACAGAATAAAGGTTGAACAAGGGCAGAGACCAAGGGCTTCCCAAAAAGAGCCTGAGGGTGACAGTGTTGCAAGGACGATGACACGGGGTGAATACACGATGATAGTCACAGTCCGATACTTAGGTCCAGAGTCAGGGTCCTGTATGTTTCCCTCTCTAGGATTTTAGAGTGAGAAAGTAAAAATGTGAGAGTCCTCCCGAATGAATTCTCAAGACCTCTATTTATAGAGGTTGAGATGATGATGTCTTTAACCGACACGTGGCCCTCCTCGGGAGTGACACGTCACCGAATGGTCCATGGGTGCCGATGCTCCACACACTGTCGGATCGCATATTTACCCGGTATGTCTGGCACAGCGTTGCTCTGTTTGTCTGGAAAGACTGGCCCACAGAGCGTCGATGTGGCCAGAGAGCCCCCATGATCTAGTCTCCAATCCAAGCCCTTGTAAAGTCCCACAGGCCTGGCAGCGGTGGGGAAGACCCAACGCCCAACTGCCAGGCAAACTAGGTACGTTGCCCTCCAAAGTCCTGCTCCCGTCTCGGAGTGACCCGAGGGTCATAGTTTCTAAGGGTGCCGACACAAGCCCCCAGTACCGGAGCACGTAGGCCAGTTACACAGGCACCCTGGTAGAGATAGTGCCCCGGAGGAGTCGCCTATCCCGCGGGCCGAGGTAGCATCCCGGAGGAGCCGTCTACCTGGCGGAAGGGGAGTCTTCGTGCCGTGGCACTTAGAGCTCCCTAGCGGAGATAGTGTCCCAGAGGAGTCGCCTATCCCCGCGGGTGAGTCCTTGTCCCGGAGCACTCGGAGCGCGTCAAGGTAGCATCCCGGAGGAGCCATCTACCTGGCAGAAGGGGAGTTAAAAAGCTCTATGGCGGAGATAGTGTCCTAGAGAAGTCACCTATCCCCGCGGGTGCTGCGCACTCCAGAGAGTGGGTCGAAGCATGTTCCACGACCAAGGTAAGGTGCACATGGTGTGGTGAATGAGTGTGATGCCCGGGGGGCATGTAACATGATTGTGGCGCATGGGCGCGACGGAGTGAGTAAGGTGCCGGTGGCCTGTTTGTGTGACAGAAAGCCTGAGGGCACGACTGTATCAGCAGCGCGGCGGACTGTTGGAATGCGGCGCCCAGACGCCGGCGACGGGGGTCGCAGAGACGACGTCAAGGCGACGGACGACAAGCGTCGCGAAGTTGGCGGGCGGGCGCGGGCGACGTCTGGATGACGGGCGACGGGGTCGCAGAGTGACGTCGGGTGACGAATGACGAGGGTCACGGATGATGTAAGGCCCCTTGAAGAGAAGTGAAGGTGTTAAGTATGGAGGCCAAAGGCCAACCCATAGAGGGAGGCCAAGGCCAACCCTTAGGGGGAGGCCAAGGCCAACCCCAAGGGAAGGCCGAGGCCGACCCCAAGGGGGAGGCCGAGGCCGACTTCCTTGGGCAAGTGCCATGGCGCGCCGACGGACGATGCGCGATGTGCGACGGTCGAAGCGTAATGAGGCGTCGCGCGAAAATGAGTTTCTTAGTGACGAAGAAACGTAACGAAAGTGAGAAGTGCACGTGACTTGAGCGTGCATGCTTTGACCGGTTGTGAGCGTTGAATATTAACTATTGGTTGTGCGGACGTGTCATGGAAATTGGGACTCCAGTGGGCCTTTGGGTGCGACCAGAATAGGTTGGGAACACATACCTAGCAAACATTTGTCTTAAACCAACTAAGGTGTCAGCTACAAATGCAATCACAGTGTCACTAAAAGTTGCACATTATGCAACAATTTAGCAGCCTTTTGGCAACAGCTTACACAAGTTGCTAAAACAACCTTTGGTGTGGCCTTTAGCGTCGTTCCAGACAAATTTGCTTTGCTTCAACATAGTTAATAATCTTGTTTCAAGATAATTAATAATCTGGAAGGGTAGATATGAATTGGACTAAATGCATCAGTAACTATAAATGTATAAAGTTGGATTTTTCGTTCAAGGACATTGTTCCCAACCTATTCTGGTCGCACCGAAAGGCCCACTGGGGCCCCATTTTTCATGACACATCCACACAAGCAACAGTCAATATTCAACGCTCACAACCGGTCAAAGCATGCACGCTCAAGTCACGTGCATTTCTCATTTTCGTTACGTTACTTCGTCACTAAGAAACTCATTTTCGCGTGACGCCTCATCACGCTTCGACCGTCGCACATCGTGCATCGTCCGTCGACGCGCCATGGTACTTGCCCAAGGAAGTTGGCATTGGCCTTCCCCTTAGGGTCGGCCTCGGCCTTGGCCTTCCCCATGGGGTCGACCTCGGCCTCGACCTCCCCTTGGGGGTCAGCCTTGGTCTTCCCTTGGGGTTGGCCTCGGCCTCCCCCTAAGGGTTGGCCTTGGCCTTCCCCTATGGGTTGGCCTTGGCCTTCCCCTATGGGTTGGCCTTTGGTCTCCATACTTAACACCTTCACTTCTCTTCAAGGCACCATACATCACTCCGCGACCACGTCGCCCGGACATCACTCCGCGACCCCGTCGCCCAGACATCACTCCGCGACCCCGTCGCCCGGACATCACTCCGCGACCCCGTCGTCCGGACTTCACTCTGCGACCCCTTCGCCCGGACGTCACTCCGTGACCCCGTCGCCCGGATGTCACTCCGCGACCCCGTTGCCCGGACATCGTCTCTGCGACCCCCGTCGCCGGCATCCGGGCGCCACACTTCAACACTCCGCCGCTCCCGTGCGCCGCGCCGCTGATACAGTCGTGCCCCCAGGCTTTCTGTCACACTACTGTGCCTCCGGCACCATACGCACTCCGTCTTGCTCATGCGCCACACCACTAACACAGACCCGTGCCCCCCGCACCTTACTTACTCCGTCGCGTCCATGCGCCACAATCATGTTACATGCCCCCTGGGCACCACACCATGTGCACCTTGTCTTGGTCGTGGAACATGCTTCGACCCACTATTCAGAGTGTGCAGCATCCAGCGGGGATAGACGACTCCTTCGGGACACTATCTCTGTCAAGGAGCTTTTCAACTCCCCTTCTGCCAGGTAGACGGCTCCTCCGGGATGCTACCTCAGCCCGTCAGGTAGACGGCTCTTCCAAGATGCTACCTTGACGCGCTTCGAGTGCTCCCACACAAGGACTCACCCGCAGGGATATGTGACTCCTTCGGGACATTATCTTCGCCACTGAGCTTTTCAACTCCCCTTTCCGCCAGGTAGACGGCTCATCCGGGATGCTACCTTGACGCGCTCCGAGTGCTCTGGCACAAGGACTCATACGCGGGGATAGGCGACTCTTCCGGGACACTATCTTTGCCAGGGAGCTTTTCAACTCCCCTTTCGCCAGGTAGACGGCTCCTTCGGGATGCTACCTCGGCCCGTCTGGTAGAAGTCTCCTCCGGGATGCTACCTTGATGCGCTCCGAGTGCTCTGGCACAAAGACTCCCGCGGGGATAGGCGATGCCTCCAGGACACTATCTCCGCTAGGGAGCTTTTCAACTCCCCTTCCGCCAGGTAGACGGCTCCTCCGGGATGCTACCTCGGCCTGCAAAATAGGCGACTCCTCCGGGACACTCTCTCTGCCAGGGTGTTTGCGTGACTGGCCTATGTGCTCTGGCACTGGGGGCTTCATCAGCACCCCTAGGGACTATGACCCCCGGGTCACTCCGAGATAGGAGCAGGTCTTCAGAGGGCATCGCGCCTAGTCCGCCTGGCAGTTGGGCGTCGGGTCTTCCCTACCACTGCCAGGCCTGTGGGACTCTGCAAGGGCTTGGATTGGTGGCTAGATCAAGGGGGTTCTCTGGCCACACTGACGCTGTGGGAGCCAGTCTTTCCAGACAAATAAAGTGACGCTGTGCGGGGCAAGCCAGGTGAATATGCGATCCGACAGTCCGTGGAGCACCTACATCCGTGGACCCCTCGGTGACATGTCACTCCCGGGGAGCGCCACGTGTTACTCCTGGGGAACGCCACGTGTCGATTAATGACATCATCATCTCAACCTCTATAAATAGGAGTCTTGAGAATTCATTCGGGATGGAACATTGACGGTTGGGACATTTTCAGAACATTTTTACTTTCTCACTCTAGAATCCTAGAGAGAGAAACATACAGGACCCTGACTCTGGACCTAAGCATCGGACTGTGACTGTCGTCGTGTATTCATCCTGCGCCATCGCCCTCGCAGCACTGCCACCCTCAGGCTCTATCTGGGAAACCCTTGGTCTCTGCCCTTGCTCCACCCTTACTCTGTCCTGCATCAACATACTTGACATCTGACTCGGACTGTATTCCTTGTGGCACCTCCACGTTGACTGCGAACCTACTTTGTTTGGCATCAGACATTCATAGGAATGCTATACATAGCAATTCCTGGCTTGTGTTTAATCTTCCAGAATAAGGATTCTCTCATGATCTTTTGAAGAAACTTCTGATAAATGTGGAATGAAACAATCATCTAAATGGGGACAATATCGAACCAGATAAGAAGCCTTTTTTTTTTAGCGCAATTAGGGTTATGAACATGTTTTCACATGCTCATACTGATAGGTAATGAAATTTTGAATACTACCGAGTGATGACTTATATCAAGTGCTAGTTACACCACGCACTCTGAAGTTTGACCGTACTTTGTAGGTGGCTCTAATATTCAATATTGTCAGTCGCCTAGTATCCTAATGGAACAAATGAATGATGTCAAGCCAAAGAGCACCTTAATTTTCACGGAAAAAAGGTTGATCTAAGGATAAAAAAACATGTTCATCACGTGCTTGAAGTTGCACGTTGCTTTTTACCACGTATCAGATGAAGTTATACTCTAAAGGTTACCAAGCAGGAGTCCCTTTTCATATAGACAGACCCTTTTTTGCCTGAAATGAAGTGGACTACTGGGACCCAGAGTTGAATATTTACATTAAGTGGCTATGGGAATAACTAGTCCTGCATGAGCTGAATGCGCTCACAGGCTGAAACAAAATCCTCCAAAGAGCTAGTCACAGTGTAATCACCTCTTCAATAGTATAAAGTAACTAAAGTGTTATGAAAATGCAGAAACCAACAGAAGAAAACAGCAATACAATGGGGCCTAACCTAAGTTCCCAAATCCTTCTAAAACTCATTTAAGTAGGTTATATATCCGCAGTTGTTCTCTCCTTGCTCCAGCTTGGCAAACTGACAATTTGTTCCGAGTAGCGACACAAGAGCAGCAAACTTTTGCTGCATGCTGGAACGCCACACCCACGCCTACAGGACTTCATCAAATGCAACAACTTAAGCTGTAAGTTTAGAGAATCATTGCACGGAACACTGGCTACGCATGAGGATGAAATGATTTGGTCATTTCTGGAATTTGATATGCCATCTCAGTAATGACTAATGAGTCAATATAACCCACGAAGATTGGAAGGCAGAGTAATAGATGGCGCTAATTTAATTGCAGAAACCATGAAGTAATTCAGGTATGTCAATGCAGTAATATCATTGGAAATTTGACAGAACCCTAAAGAAAAGAAAAAGTGGAGCCACATCAACAAATCTTCTCTCCAGACTCCAGTAAGCCACAACAGCAACTTTTGTAGATAGGTCCACAGGTTTTTTACTTCTTCTTCTACATCGTTGTTTCATTTTCCCTTTTCCTGCAGCTGTCAAATGGTAGGTTTACTCGTTTCGGGGTAGCATGGACAGAGCAGTGTGTAGGTCATAATACAATATGATGCTAAAGACTAATGGAACGGAATTGATCAAGGACCAATCTTGGGGAACCAGGGAAGTCCACTACATGAAGCAGCCATCTCATTGAAGCTGCAAAGAAAATTATTACACAAACCAAAAGGCAGAATTCTGCCTTGGTTGCAAAATGAATATATGCCTCTGGTCTATTAAACCGTACCCAAAAAATAAAAATAAAAATTAAAGGTCTGGTCTATTCAAACTGAAGAGTGCATAAGTATAGTTGCTCCTCCAAAGAAAAATATTTACGAACATTTATATAGTTTTAAATTTTGTTTTTCACCAGCCTCGAAGAGACTTAAGGTAATGAACTGACTAACATAACATTACATTCAGGTTTATTCTCAGAAAGTTCCTATTAGGGCCTAGGTTCAACGTGGGACTTCAAATACGGGGCAACCAGGAGACCAAATTAAAGTTTAGAATGGAGTAAGTAATATCCAGTACATTTGACCAGAACTCTGGTTACCCACAAGATTTCACGGGCACAAGAAATTTGGCTGCACACATCACCGTTTATAGGTGTAGCATATAAATGTACGAGGCCAAACTGGGTGTTGTCTAGATGCATTAAATCAAGAAACCTAATTAAGTGCATATCGGTTTTGAATCAACCTTCATACTAACCCATAGAATTAGCTTAAGGACCGATCACAATATTTTTCATCTTCTGTTGTATTTCTGCTGAATTGAAAGTTGCCGGAGACAAACCCTATGCAGAACAAGAACGCACGTGAAATGAACCGCTGTTCACAGGCATAAACAGATAGCAAACCACCAGAACATGACTATATGATCCTAGAGTTTTGAAGGAAAAAACATATGCCAAGAGGAAAACCAGCACCTCGGAATAAATGGTGTGAAGCAGATTGTCACCAACTTTGGTGGAAAGATAGCTAATGATATTGAGTCCCTCTTCAAGGAGGAGTTCCACCACTTTTGATAGCTGCAAATCTCCTTCATCCAAACCCCCATAATTCAACACAATTGACACACCTCCCAAGAACGGGAGGACAGTAATACAGCTCCTTGTGCACTGACTTGAACTTCCAATGTTCCCGGAGCCTACTAAGGTCAATCTCTTGAGCTCATCTCTCTTGAGGCTTAGTTCTTTCAGATTCTTCTGCTTGCACGTAATATAATCGACCGCAACTGTAACATGATCCAGTATTGATCGCTTTCCCTGAAGCACGCAAAACAATGAAACCTAGCCATCAGCAACTCGGAACAAGCTTTGTATATCTCTTCAGAGAGATGATAAAAAGCTCGCCACAAATTCCGTGGTTTCCAAACTTGTATACGATTCTCACCTCGCTAAAGTAGAAGCATAGAACTTTCCCAAAACAAGGAAATATTGTGCAGTTCAAGGAGACAAAAAATTAAGGGGAAATGGAGAATAAAGTCACCTTGATCATTTCAGGAGGGAGATGTGATCTTAGAGAATCGAGACTAGCGGCCATTTCTTGCCTTCGCTTTCTTTCCAGATCCCTACGTATGATTTTCCGGTCATTTTCTTTACTGATATCTCTTGTCTTAATATTATCTGGAGCCGTATCCATATTTCTTTGGTAACTAATTTAAGAAGTTGCTGTACTTGTTGTGTCGCCGGTGGTGGGCAGTAGAGGGAGATGTGTCTTCTATTAATAGTAATGGTGGTTAATTAAAGATGATTAAGAAGAAGATATGAAGTGATTAAGGCATGAGATCATTGATGGGCCTAGGATTCCAATATTCTGCCAGCATAATCTCTTGCCGCGCAGTCTTGTCCATGGCCCCATATTTTGCTATGCTTATTTTATTCCAATTAAAACCTTTTTGATAGGTAAGAAAATTCCACTTACCAGTGTTCATACTTAAGGAGGACCACCTATATAATCATTGCAATATTAAATGTCTGTCCGATACTCGGATGGCTCCAGAACAGTTGGTCTTGGATGAGATCTGTTTTTTTTTTTGTGCTTCGTCAAGGGTCACACTTTGATGCCAAAGCGAAGATTACTTTTGCAAACCTAAAATATTACCAACAAAACCAAAACGTACATCGGATAGCAATGTAACTTTTTGTTAACAAGTAACTCTGTCTTAAGAGATAAACATTTGGGCAAACTTTAAAAACGACGGTCTGGTGCACGAGACTTTCATCATTATTAGGTCTTAAAAGAGGTTTGCTACGCATAGTATTACCCTTTTTACTTTGCGTGGAAGCTATTTTCGTGTTCAAATTACATATAGAAAAAAGTTTAGCTGCTACTCTAGATGGAGGAATCTTCCTCCTACTCCCTTTATAACGACAATCAATAGTCTTGAAATGTTTTTATTGACTTTTATCTACTGAAGATAAAAAAGTGTTACTAATAATTGTCGCTAAAAGTATTAGAAGAGAAGTCATGACTAGAAACATTTAACGACTATTAATTGTCACTACACACAGGGTTGTAGAAATATTTTTACAACTCGGGTAGGAGTTAAAGTTTGTTTTTGATGCCAAGAAAAGTGGGTTCGTACTTACGTGGAGGTGCCACAAAGGCTGCAGTCCGAGTCAGCTTCCAAGCATGTAAAGTGAGAGACAGCAAGGGTGGAACAAGGGCAGGGAGCAAGGGCTTCGCAGACAGGGGTGGAGGGTGGCAGTGGTGGGCGGGCGATGGCGCGAGATGAATACACGACGACAGTCACAGTCCGATGCTTAGGTCCAAAGTCAGGGTCCCGTATGTTTCTCTCTCTAGGATTCTAGAGTGAGAAAGTGAAAATGTGAGAATGAAGAAGAAGTCCAACCTATTTGTTCTCTTTCTCCATCCTTCAAATGAATTCTCAAGACCTCTATTTATAGAGATTGAGATGATGATGTTATTAACCGACACGTGGCGCTCCCTGGGAGTGACACGT
Organism: Escallonia rubra; assembly: GCA_033065855.1. Classification (NCBI taxonomy): domain Eukaryota; kingdom Viridiplantae; phylum Streptophyta; class Magnoliopsida; order Escalloniales; family Escalloniaceae; genus Escallonia; species Escallonia rubra. Next base: position 26,124 of record JAVXUO010002110.1, on the reverse strand, counting down.
CACCAGGGGTCCACGGGTGTCGGTGCTCCACGGACTGTCGAATCGCATATTCATCCGGCCTGCCCCGCACAGCGTGGCTCTATCTGTCTGGAAAGACTGGCTCCCACCGCATCGGTGTGGCCAGAGAACCCCCTTGATCTAGCCTCCAATCCAAGCCCTTGCGGAGTCCCACAGGCCTGGCAGCGGTGGGGAAGACCCGACGCCCAACTGCCAGGTGAACCAGGCGCGATGCCCTCCGAAGACCTGCTCCCGTCTCGGAGTGACCCGGGGGTCATAGTCCCTAGGGGTGCCGACGCAAGCCCCCAGTGCCGGAGCACGTAGGCCAGTCACGCAGACAACCTGGGGGAGATAGTGTCCCGAAGGAGTTGCCTATTCCGCAGGCCGAGGTAGCATCCCGAAGGAGCCGTCTACCTGGCTGGCCAAGGTAGCATCCCGGAGGAGCCGTCTACATGGCAGAAGGGGAGTATTCGTGCCGGAGCACTAAGAGCTCCCTGACAAAGATAGTGTCCTGGAGGAGTCGCCTATCCAGCAACCCGTCCTTATGCCGAAGTACTTGGAGCGCGCCAAGGTAGCATCCTAGAGGAGCCGTCTACCCGACTGGCCAGGTAGCATCCCGGAGGAGCCGTCTACCTGGCAGAATGGGAGTTGAAAAGCTCCCTGGCAGAGATAGTGTCCCGGAGGAGTCGCCTATCCCCGCGGGTGAGTCCTTATGCCGGAGCACTTGGAGCGAGTCACGGTAGCATCCCGGAGGAGCCGTCCACCCGACTAGGCAAGGTAGCATCGCGGAGGAGCCATCTACCTGGCAGAAGGAGAGTTGAAGAAATCCCTGGCAGAGATAGTTAGAGATGTCAAAGGGCCGGGCTTGGGCCGGCCCAGCCCAAGCCCATCGGGCCTGCAAACGGGCCGGGCCGGGGCCGGGCCAAGGGAGGGTGAAAACGGGCCGGGCCGGGCCGGGCCGGGCCTGGCGAAATGAATCCTAGGCCTGGTCCAGGCACAGGCCCTAAGCCCAATATTTAGGGCCGGGCTTGGGCCGGGCCCAGGCCTTTTTTTTTTCTCATGTTATTCAATTTTAACACATAACAATTTACATAGAAATTTATTTATACGATCCTCGTCAACTATAAAGAAGAAAGAAGTGCGGATTAAAAACAGATGAGTTGCGATGCCTTGTTATAGCTGTAGTCCCATCTGGAAGAAATATAATGGTTGTTCCGTCTAACTTTAATTTCATTTAATGGGTATAAACTTCTTTGACTCTTTCCCAAGGCCTATGCAGTGTGCACCTTTTGAAAACTCTAACCAGACCACTTATGGAAGATCATAACCACTATAGGTATTTCCTTTCTCGTAGAAGAGGCTTAGTAGTTAAGTAATTTTGCAGGACTTTTGAAGAAAAGACAAGATCAAAAGAATTTAACGGCTGACTGCAATTTCCTTCCATCTCTTATCCATTCAATTTAAAGGCTGACTACTGTTAAGGTAAAATGATTGCCAATATGAGGCATAAGCCTCTCTTAAATCTAACCAAACATCGCTCAAGGTCATCAAGTCTTATAGAAGAAAATAATATAAGGCAAAAAGACAAGATGCTTGATGCAGGATGCTATCCCTTCCTTTTAAAATATATATTTTTTGCTTGTAAAAATTTATTTTATATATATGAAAAAAAATTATTCTTAAAACTCTAACAATCAAAATAATAATGTATGTGGAATTTTGGAAAAGGGGTGGAAGAAAGGGGGGGAAAAGCTAGATTTTCAAAAAAAAGTGGGGCCAAAAAAGGGCCAAATCCGGGCCAAACCGGGCCACACCCGGGCCGGGCCAAACCCGGGCCAAACCGGGCCGGGCCGGGCCGGGCCATTTTCCCCAGATTTCTCGGCCTGGTCCAGGCCCAGGCCCCAGGCCCTCTTTCAGCGGGCCGTTACTGTTCATGCAAGGGGCCGGGCCAGCCCGGGCCAAAACCGGGCCAAAACGGGCCGGCCCGCGGGCCGCCCGGCCCAAATGACATCTCTAGAGATAGTGTCCCGGAGGAGTCGCCTATCCCCGCGGGTGAGTCCTTATGCCGGAGCACTCGGAGCGAGTCAAGGTAGCATCCCGGAGGAGCCGTCTACCCGACTGGCCGAGGTAGCATCCCGGAGGAGCCGTCTACCTGGCGGAAGGGGAGTTGAAGAGCTCCCTGGCAGAGATAGTGTCCCGGAGGAGTCGCCTATCCCCGCGGGTGAGTCCTTGTGCCGGAGCACTCGGAGCATGTCAAGGTAGCATCCCGGAGGAACCGTCTACCCGACTGGCTGAAGTAGCATCCCGGATGAGCCATCTACCTGGCGGAAGGGGAGTTGAAGAGCTCCCTGGCAGAGATAGTGTCCCGGAGGAGTCGCATATCCCCGCGGATGATGTACAGTCCAGAGAGTGGGTTGAAGCATGTTCCATGAACAAGGCAAGGTGTGCATGGTGTGATGAATGAGTGTGGTGCCCGGGGGCATGATGACATGATTGTGGCGCATGGGCGCGATGAAGTGAGTAAGGTGCCGGGGGCACGTTGGTGTCAATGGTGGCGCATGGGCGCGATAGAGTGCGTATAGTGCGCATGGGCACGGTAGTGTGACAGAGAGCCTGGGGGCACGGCTGTATCAGCGGCGCGGCGCACGGGCGCCGCGGAGGGTTGGCGTGTGACAGCCGAACGTCGGTGACGGGGGTCACGGAGACGACGTACGGTTGACGGACGATGAGCTTCGTGAAGTTGTGTCGGGTCGACGGGGTCGTGGAGTTGTGTCCGGGCGACGGGGTCGCGGAGTTGTGTCCGGGCGACGGGGTCGCGGAGTTGTGTCCGGGCGACGGGGTCGCGGAGTTGTGTCCGGGCGACGGGGTCGCGGAGTTGTGTCCGGGTGACGGGGGTCGCGGAGTTGTGTCCGGGCGACGGGGGTCGCGGAGTTGTGTCCGGGCGACGGGGGCGCGGAGTTGTGTCCGGGCGACGGGGGTCGCGGAGTTGTGTCCGGGCGACGGGGGTCGCGGAGTTGACGTCCGGACGACGGGCGACGGGGGTCGCGGAGTTGACGTCCGGACGACGGGCGATGGGCGTCGCGGAGTTGACGTCCGGATGACGGGCGACGGGGGTCGCGGAGTTGACGTCCGGACGACGGGCGACGGGGGTCGCGGAGTTGACGTCCGGACGACGGGCGAAGGGCGTCGCGGAGGATGCAAGGCCTCTTGAAGAGAAGTGAAAATGTTAAGTATGGAGACCAAAGGCCAACCCTTCGGGGAAGGCCAAGGCCAACCTCAAGGGGAGGCCGAGGCCGACCCCCATGGAGAGGCCGAGGCCGACCCCAATGGCGAGGCCGAGGCCGAGGCCGACCCCAAGGGGGAGGGCAAGGCCAACCTACTTGGGCAAGTTCCATGACGCATCGACGGGCGACGGGCGAAGTGCGACGGTCGAAGTGTCAGGAGGCTTGGTCACGTTACTTGAGCGTGCATGCTTTGACCGGTTGTGAGCGTTGAAAATGTATGTTGCTTGTGCGGACGTGTCATGTGAAATGGGGCCGCAGTGGGCCTTTTGGGTGCGACCAGAATAGGTTGGGAACAGTTTTTAAATAAAAGTCATAATCAAGCAATTATGTCGACTCTACTCGCACGTACGTAGAATGATCAACCACACAAACCACGATCAGAGTGCAAAGTTGATCTAAGGCATTAACCAAATGCAAGCGGGATAACCTAAAACCAAAAGTTTCTACAGCGCAATCAACATTTTAAACACTAATATGTTTTTAATAATTTTTGAATCCCCGTTCCACGCTGACAATGAGAACTTCTAGTACTCATGGTTAATTAGTGTTGAAAAGAAAATTAAAAGAGAAAAAAAATGTCTCTAGGTACACTTATGGTATTAGTAACTTAACAATTAACAATTTTATAAAGAAAGAAAAAGAAAAAAAAAAACTAGCATGCTGCTGTGAAAAAAAAAGAAAAAAGAAAAGTTCGATCTCTTGTGGTCACTAATTACAAGACATGTTTTTTTTTATAAAGTTTAAACAGGAGATATTAATTACTAGAAATGTTGTTACAATATAAAATACAATATATTACTGTAATACTTAATATTTTACATAATATAGAACTGCGATGTAATAAAAAAATGAAAATCAATAATTTTTCAATCTCTTGTGGTCACAAAATACATGACACGTTTTTATAAACATAAAATAGTAATTAAAGAATGAACTCAACAAAAATATAAAAAGTTGAGATTGATGGAGAAAGAAAAGATAATACTCCACATTCTATGCAGGGTTTGTCTTTTGCACCTGCCGTCGCGCATTGCGCATCCTTCTAAGCACATGTTTAAATAGTACGTGCAAAAGAAAGTCTAGTATTATTTTTCCGCTTTTTCACCTGCCGTCACTTTTAATTTATCATTGTCTCGTCTCGTTGTGAATGTATGAATTCTCCGAATTTCTTAAATTTAGAACAAGATGGGTTATTTTTTTATTTAAAAAAAAAATTTGGTTGCTACAAAGATAGCAAGAATCTTCTTCTTATCTTCTTATAGTGAAATTAATGATTGCTCAAAGTTTCTAGCGGATTTTTTTTAGGAACGCTAAAAAACTTTTCTTAAGAATATTACTGAAAGTGTTAGCAGAAAAAATACTAGATTTGTTCTTTTTCTTTTTTTTAATGTGGACAATGTTACGGTTTTAGTATTTGCGCTTACACCTGCTTTTGCTCTTTCACTTTTCTACAATATACTAGATCCGCTGTTTAATTCAAGTTTCAAATTGTGCTATCGCTCCTCCTTATGTGACTCGAGGTATCTCAAATTCAGCTATGTCCTGTTCTCCGTCCACATTACTGTTTAAAAAAGGTAAAAACCCCGCTCCCTTTCCTCCCTAGATACGCATATGCGAAATGCTGCTGTGGATGATGGGAATCAAAGAGCCGTACGTTGTTGATGATTTCTCTTCCGGTCTTCCTAGTGGAATTTTCTGGGTTTCGGTTGAACAGTTTGCTTAATGGCTCCTTTCATGCTTTCCCATCTCTGTAGTTGAAGCCAATATGCATGAAACACGTTTTCAAGGGTCAAGGTTTCACGATTACCTTATCACACGCGAATAAGAGAGTTATATTAAACAAAGACCAACTGCAATGCAATGAAGTCAAAGGCTCCTGTGGGAAAAGATTGAAAAGCTTCTTGATTGAGGTTGCAGGTTAATTGCGTCAGCATGCATGACGTAATTAGCATTTTCTGTCGTCAGATAAAAAAAAAAGAGGAACGTGTTCTTTTTTGTCTTAAACATAGCATAAAAAAAGTGCAGTGCTTTGAGCAAAGATTATTTAGCAAAGACATATGTAAAGAATCTTCTAGCCAAGACTTGTAGAGATTTGGATGTTGTTCAAATTTAGGTCATACTGAAGTTTGTACTCGGCTTCATTCAACGACGGTTTTTTTTTGTGCTTAAATAAGTTTAGCTTGCAAAAATTTCGTGATCAAAATAGTGAAAGTACAAAGGGAGGACATTAAGGCCGTAACCCTAAAAAAGAAAATCGCAAACTCAACAAGGTTTAAAAGATACTCACAAGCACCGGCCAAAAAGAGAGAAATTTTTGGTTCGAAAACGACGTAATTTCCCCCTTCTAATTGACTCCATTTTTTTTTTCTTCCAAATGTTCTACTGTTTTAGAGACATATAGAGACGTACTTAACATTTTCTTCCTCCTCCCATAAGGAATTACTTTCATCCCGTTTAGGGTTTTTGTAAAGTGCATGACAGAAGGGACGCTGAATCCTCATATTATGTAGGATCAAAAAGGTTCTTGTCACTATCTTCCCATATAAACAAATCCTCCTTTAATGAGTGTTATTCCTCAAAAGTGAAGCCTCTCAACACTTTTAAGAGAACCCAGGTTGGCAATGGTCCTAGACCATGCATTAGACTCTCTTAGCATTCTCGTTCCTCGTCGGTTCCGAATACAGTGGTGCAGTTTTTTGTTTTGCATACACTTGCCCCCTGATGATAGAAAACTAAAGCAGCAATCTCCAACTGATTTAATTGCTGCATCGTGTTTTCATTTCAACAGCTGTTGTCAAATGCTTAAATATCGATGCCTTATCTTTATAGTGAAGGAAATTGCTATCAAGGTTTAAATTTAGAATTTAACATGTGGACTATGTCCACACTATTATACCCTAGATACAAAACTTGTGGGTAAACCTTCTCCTACCCTCACTTGCAGTAGAAAGAAAGGAGAAAACAGCTTCCCCTCCAACATAGAAAGAAGTAACCTGGAAACCTAGAAGAAAGATGAATTGTGACTTGCAATACGTACATATGGATAAATCCAGTGTAGAATGGCTCTAATGTGAACTCGTGCACAGTTCTAGCACACATATCACACCAATGTTACTTCTCTCCTTTTTTTTTTTTTTTGCATAGAGTATGAATAGAACTGAAGGTCATGCACATACATTTTCATTAGTGTGACTTCTTAAGAAAGTGAACAATGTGATACAAATGAACTTGCATGTAGTAGTTCATCACTCATACTAGCTTGTCAAAAATGCTATTTGAAAGAGCTTTGTAACGTGGAGTGAAGCCTTCATAACATACACAAAGACTGCAATCCGCGAACATTAATGGTTCAGCCTCTAGCGCGTATAAGGCAACCAATGCTAGATGACAGAGAGAGTATCCTATCTAAATGACAACATATCTAAAATAACAAAAAACCATCAGTAAAAAGAACATGACTTTTGATGGTCCGTAAAATGGTTGCACATCATCTTTTCATTATCCGGAAATTACAAAGTTCACACAAAATGATCAACTTGGTCACCAATATGGTTCTCTTTAAGGCCATTGCAAATCTCTAATACTTTGCTAGTTCCTCTGCTTACCTGCTGTAAACAAGGTCAAAGTATCTTCTTCAACCGCGGTTGATGAAATTGCAAAAGGAAGTTGATACCAGGATGATTGCCAGACAAAGTTTTTACGCAAAGTAGCCAGTGACCAGCAAAGAAGTACTTGCCGATGCTTTTACATCAGTGTAGTTATCCATAAGGAGGCTGTCAATTGGCAATGAGAATGAAAAGGAAATGCCGATGCATAAATGTGTTGTTTTTTTACTTTGGCACATATATCAGTTGCATTTTGCCTATCCAAAGAGAAATCGTGTCCAATGAGGTTATAATATTGAGATATACCAATTATGTGTGCGAGACATTAGAAATGAGTCTAAACAAAGCAGATGACAACTGAAAACACAAAGCGTTTACTGAAAATAGACAACAATGCCGCCCAGAACCAAACTTATATTTCATCTTCTTTCCGTTTTCCTGGGCTTCCACAGCAAAAGACTTAACTTGCTCAAGAACGGATCAATCAATGTGTCAGACTCTTAGGCATCACCAACTAAAGTTCATTATGTACAGAAATAAAAAGGTATGGGTCGGAGAGGGAACAAGGATCAATAGTACAAAAGCTACATAGAACTGTAATAATATTTGGTTTACTGTTTAAGACTGCATCCCTTACATCCTAGTGTATGGCCCGAGTTGAATTGAGTATACACTTGCATAATGAAAATGCTTCATTATCATTAGAAGGGACTAGGACAACATTGCAATGCACATAACATTTGACTTTATGCTGTAACTTTTTCGGAACACTATCTTGTATAATGGAACTCAGTGAGAGGTATATGCAAACTTGTTTAGTAGTTATGAGCATTGATAATCAACTCCACACATGCATGAAGGGATTGTTAAAGGAGCTGCAAACATATTTCTGCCTTTGCTCTTCAACATTAATGTGAACTGAGAAAGTAGGACGTTGAGTGTACCAACATCCACGCAATCACGTCAATGGGAAAATTGTGCTCCGTGAAAAGCACAAACCTTTTTTCGTTTATACATTCCACATAACTAGTGTAAGACTGTAAGTACAAAAAGTTTGAAGATCAAGTCAAGATCTTCAGCTAAAAAAGGTTAAATGAAGTTCGCAATGGCTGAAGCATGCCTGTGAAGCTACGGTTTTAACACACACAAAACTAACTCTATTCAGAATACAGTAGGCAGTTACAGCCTTACTTGAAATCAAAACCGAGAGTTGATTAAATTTGTCAACTTTTCTTGCAGCACAGATGGATCATTGCATGTTAAACCGCTGACCTGAAAGGATATGCACAAAATAAGCTAAAATAATTCATCAAAAAACGTAATCGAAGTGTAAATCTAGAAATATCATGAAGTTAATCAATGGCTCTACCTCGGCTTGGATAGTGTGGAGAAACCTTTCATTAACTTCAGTTGACACACAGCTAACAACATCAAGTCCTTCTTCAAGGAGTATTTCCAGCACTATTGATAGGGTGAAGTTTTCTTCACTACTGATCAAAATCTCAAAACCACACCAGCATGAGCTAACCGAATTAATTTGAGGCAAACAATTATTTGACGAGTTTCCAATATTTTTAGGCTGAGCAATGCTTATAGTTGACAACTTCTTCAGCTTATCTCTCTTCTTATCAAGCTCTTTAATATTTTGCTGAAGGTGATTAATGTAACTCACAGCCTGGTGCATGTGATCTGATGTCGAACGCTTTCCCTGAGAACCACCGGCGACATGCGCTTAGAGGTATTAATACTCATTTCCCAAAAGTATTAGCCCTATGCATAAAAAAATTCATAGATTTCCCTTGGAATCGAGCTCAAGAACCAATTAAGGTCTAATTGTTGGCAATTGGAAGATAATCAATAAAGTTGAGCACAAATAATAACGGTAAAATGTAATACTAGGTAAGGAGAATAAAATTCTATTACCTTGATGTATTCAAGAGGAAGTAGCGACCGGAGTGATGCATATTGTTTAGCCATTTCCTGCCTTCTTTGCCTTTCGATGTCTCTATGCGTGACTTTTTTATGCCTGGTATCATTGCTACTCTCATCGTCCTGATTTCCACCGGTAGCTGATGATTTGCTGCGCTTTTTCTGAAGATTTTTGGTTGTAAGATCACTTCTATCAATGGAAGCATGATCCATAACAAGATCTTGTAGGATTGTGCTTTGATCTTGGAAAGAAATAGAAGGGATCTCATTAAACACCAGCTCATCGCTTTTGTGAAAAGAAAACATTGTTCGAAGCTTAATTATTCGATCTAAATAAAGCTTTCCCTGGAATTAAGTACAAACCAGAGGGGATTAAAGAAGAAGATACGTTTGTTAGGGTATGAGATCTTCAATGGGACTCAGATGCCAAGATTCCCTACCACAATCTTCATGATCAAGGTGATATATGCATTTACGTCTTTATATATGTAGATACTGAAACTGACCTCACCAGTCACCAGCCATGTTTTTCTTTATAAAAAGCTTGTACTTATAAAAAGCTTGTAATATGATGAGCACTGTACTTATATGAAACTGCAGTCCCACACCCCTCTATTCACACCTACCTAGAAGATCTTGAAAATCAAAATTATGTTCCGATCACTGTTTTTCCAGTGAGGTAGGTTATCATAATGTGGGTACATTAAATAAAGCCCGCATTCATTGTGTGAAGTAGAAATTTTTGACCCAATTATTGGATGCGCTAACAGTGTCTGCCTATAATTGAGCACGTATGTGAGCCATGTGACACTTTGGATGAGCGACGCTCTGGCAGTTTGAGCATCCCACATTCCGGTCCATCTTGGTTGTGACAAATCTTATCTTGAACGAATTGACATTTGAAAATATTGTTGTCTCTATCAAAACTCAGTGCTGCTAAAATTTTCATTTGAAGTAGAACTGTAAAAGCCACTTGCCTGAGTGATGAAAAAACTAGCATGAAAACAATGCAAAGGGAACATTACACACAGTTCAAATGGAAGTCTAGACAAACTTCTACTTGCATAGAAGAGATTAATTATTGCTAAAGAATATGCAAGCTAAACGAGAGGCGCCGAAGAATTAATTGCTGCTAGAGACCTTTTTTTTTATTTATGCTTCACAAGGATGATTAACTACATACCTTGCTATTATTCGGTCAAATGAATCAAGAACCACGTAAATCACGTGTTTGCGCCTTTTAGTTTGCTATATTAATGTTTTTTTTAACTGGTCTTTGCGTCATTTTGCATAGGCTTAAATCGTTATCGGAACAAACTAGTGCGTCGACATGTAAGAAAGCTGATACTAGACCCACTCTAAGAGCTTAACTTTGAAATCAAATGATAACGACATCCACAAGCCGAATGACATTGGAAATATAGGAACTAAAATGGAAAGAGCGTGTCCTCTTGCAATAGAAGATGATTGTGATGGACAAAAACAGAGCCCGCATCTTATTAAATGGAGTAATGTACATACATGCATTACCTTGTATTTGGGTATTAAGCATGATAACATTATTTGACTGATTCTTTTAAATTCTCTAACAGCACGTTTAAGCTATTAGAGAACGGTCCAACAATATTATCATGTCTAACAACATATGGAGGATATATAATTCCTTAAGAACTATCCTTCCATGGGGTACATGGTGGAAGGCAAAAAGCCAAAGAGGTATAGAAAATAAGGAACAGTATCAGGAGCAAATCTCTTTGGAGAAAGAGATATTACATTTAGTAGGGTTCACTTCCAATGTATGAGTTGGACATGACATGTTAATCAATTAGTCTAATGCAAGGAATTATAAAACACTGTAGAGAACTTCTTAGCAGCTTCTTAACCTTTTGGCTGCCACATTTGTTTATGTAACTTGCAGTGGTTAGGAAACACATGCATCAAATTAGTTAAGAACTGGGCAGATAGCACACATTCAGATAAGGGTCCTATTTAGTATCAATGAGAAAGTTTGTGACTTTGTGTCCTAAATTAAGTACCCAAAACACACATTTAGTAGTTGGTCTACTGTGATCAATCCCTTCCCTTAGGACTCTGTCCTAAACCTAACCAACAGGGGCCCCTTGATCCCGCTTGGACATAAATTTCCGATATGCATCAGCCCTATCGCTGTCGGACAGCTTCTCCTGCATTATGGAAACTGCAGCTTTCCAGCTCCTTAGTTGTTTGATAGAAGGATAAAATAACTGAATTATTTGTGGCCACGTGAGTCATTGAATCCATTATTTATGATGGTTTCCCAGCTCTCCACGATCACCTTGGGACTGATGATGTGATGGCCAAATTGAATTATGTTAGGTTATTAGAGGTTTGACAAAGATATAAGATTGATTATATCGATTTTTAAAAGTTAAATTTTTTTTTATTAAAGCATATTCTAAGAAAGTGAGAATCTGGATTAATTACTTTTTCATAATTAGGTTTGATCAAGTAAAGTATGAAAATATCATGTGAATTATAAAAAGGTTCAAAGTGTGTCTGGGTGAAGTATTACAACTCAAGATTTCACCTTACTTGAGTACTTAAAAGTACCTTGAATTTTTTGGTTAAACGAAAATACAAAGGAGCAAATACTAGCAACGAGGGTAAGAGGTCCTTTTAACGGCCGCTTCAAGGAACACTAATAATTCTTCGAGGATTGGTTGAGATAAACAAAAGCCCCGTTCTGATTCTCACCTGCAGTTGCAAGGAAATTTACATATTTGTTGCCTTCACGTAATGCATGTACCTGAGATTGTGGAAGTTGTCGCTACGAGCAAAAAGTGACAATCCATGATTGGGTTACTAGGAGGATGGAAAGAATAAATTTTGTTCGCTACCTGAATTGTAAGAATTCTTCAACCTCGTATATAGTAATAATTATTAGTCACCAAATATTTCTAGTGACTTTTCTGCTAATACTTCAGTGACAATTCTTAGCAGTATTTTGTTAGTATCACTAGATAAAAGTCATTAGAAATATTTAACGACCATCATTTGTCGCTATATGGAAGGTAGGAGGAAGATTTCTTCAATCAAAGTAGCAGCAAAAAAATCTTCGCATATTATTGGTGATGTGATATGTAGCACTGGTGTCAGGAAAACGAAGTCTTTGGGGCATGAAGTGCAGGAAGCATGACAGGAGGCATGGCAGGAGGCACAACTGCAAGGTAAGCAGAAGGGCCAGAGTTGCGAGATTGGTGGTAGCGGTAGGGACATCAATTGGCATAGTGACCAATTTGGCGACAAATTTGACAGCGAGGATTGGAGGGCTGTCCATTGCTTGTGTTGGGATGATGCCTTGGAAAGGAAGATCGTTGTGAGTTGCCACGATTGTTGGTGTGTTGGCATTAAATTGATTGCGAGAATAATGCCCATTGTTAGAAAAATGTAAAAGGTCGTGACTGTCATGGTGGGGGAGTTGAGCAGAGGGAAGTTGGATAAGGGGTTGCATGGCTCGAAGTCAAATTTCTTCACTTATGAGACGCTCAACAGTTCAGGATACGAAACTGATGTAGGCTGAAAAGCAAAGGGCGGTAATTGTCGGGTAAAAATCATTTCCAACGTTATTGAAAACAAAAGCATTGAATTCTGGTAGACTGATGAGCTTACTGGCGTCACCAAGTTGATCATCAAGGTATTTGAGTTCCTGAATGTATGTGGCGACAGTTTTGTCTTCGTGTTTGGTGTTGTGAGCTACATGAGAAGTTGAAGGACATGGGTTTGGGACAATGCACCAAATGCGTCAGAGATGGCGCATCAATCTGAAGCAGAAGTGTTTGTCCAACAATGATTGGCGAAACAGCTTCTGACAATGAGGTATTGATCCAATTGAAGACAAATTGATCACGATTGATGCCAAGGAAAGTGGGTTCGCAGTCAAAGTGGAGGTGTCACAAGGAATGCAGTCCGAGTCAGATGTCAAGTATGTTGATGTGAGACACATCAAGGGTGCAGCAAGGGCAGAGACCAAGGGCTTCCCAGACATAGCCTGAGGGTGGCAGTGTTGCGAGGGCGATGGCGCAAGGTGAATACACGATGATAGTCACAGTCCGTTGCTTAGGTCCACAGTCAAGGTCCTGTATGTTTATCTCTCTACGATTCTAAAGTGAGAAAGTGAAAATGTTCTGAAAATGTCCAACTGTCCAAATGAATTCTTAAGACCTCTATTTATAGAGATTGAGATGATGATGTCATTAACCGACACGGGGCGCACTCTGGGAGTGACACGTCACCAGGGGGTCCACAGGTGCCGGTGCTCTACGAACTGTCGGATCGCATATTCACCCGGCCTGCCCCGCATAGTGTCGCTCTGTCTATGTGGAAAGACAGGCTCCCACAACAGTGTGGCCAGAGAACCCCCTTGATCTAGCCTTCAATCCAAGCCCTTACGGAGTCCCACATGCCTGGCAGCGGTGGGGAAGACCCGACGCCCAACTGCCAGGCAAACTAGGCGCGATGCCCTCCGAAGACCTGCTCCTGTCTCGGAGTGACCCGGGGGTCATAGTCCCTAGGGGTGCCGAGGCAAGCCCCCAGTGCCGGAGCACGTAGGCCAGTCACGCAGACAACCTGGGGGAGATAGTGTCCCGAAGGAGTCGCCTATTCCGCAGGCCGAGGTAGCATCCTGGAGGAGCCGTCTACCTGGCCGGCCAAGGTAGCATCCCGGAGGAGCCGTCTACCTGGCAGAAGGGGAGTCTTCGTGCCGGAGCACTTGGAGCTCCCTGGCAGAGATAGTGTCCCGGAGGAGTCGCATATCCCCGTAGGTGAGTCCTTGTGCCGAAGCACTCGGAGCACGTCAAGGTACCATCCCAGAGGATCCGTCTACCCGACTGGCCGAGGTAGCATCCCGGAGGAGCCGTCTACCTGGCGGAAGGGGAGTTGAAAAGTTCCCTGGCGGAGATAGTGTCCCAGAGGAGTGGCCTATCCCCACGGGTGAGTCCTTGTGCCGGAGCACTCGAAGAGCATCAAGGTAGCATCCTGGAGGAACCGTCTACCTGGTGGAAGGAGAGTTGAGGAGCTCCCGGGCGAAGATAGTGTCCCGGAGGAGTCGCCTATCCCCGCGGGTGATGTACACTCCGGAGAGTGGGTCGAAGCATGTTCCACGACCAAGGCAAGGTACGCATGGTGTGGTGAATGAGTGTGGTGCCCGGGGGGCATGTAACATGATTGTGGCGCATGTGCGCGATGAAGTGAGTAAGGTGCCGGGGGCACGGTAGTGTGACATAGAGCCTGGGGGCACGGCTGTATCAGCGGCACAGCACACGGGCGCGGCGGAGTGTTGGAGTGCAGCGCCGGGACGCCGGCGACAGGGGTCGCGGAGACAACGTCCGGGTGACGGACGACGAGCAATCCAGAGTTGGCGCGCGGGCGCCGGCGACGTCTGGACGACGGGCGACGGGGTCGCGGAGTGAAGTTCAGGCGACCGGGGTCATGGAGTGACGTCCGAGGTCGTGGAATGACGTCCGGGCGACAGGGTCGTGGAGTGAAGTCCGGGCGACGGGGTCGCGGAGTGATGTCCGGGCGAAGGCCGAGGCCGACCCCAAGAGGGAGACCAAGGACGAGGCCAACCCCAAGGGGAAGGCCAAGGCCAACTTCCTTGGGCAAGTGCCATGGTACGCCAACAGGCGACGGACGATGTGCGACGGTCGGAGCGTGATGAGCAGTCGCGCAAGGATGAATTTCTTGGTGACAAAGTAACGTAGAAGAAGTGAGAAGTGCACATGACTTGAGCATGCATGCTTTGATTGGTTGTGAGCGTTGAATATTGACTATTGGTTGTACGGATGTGTCATGAAAAACGGGACCCCAGTAGGCTTTTGGGTGTGACTAGAATAGGTTGGGAACAACGATCAACCCATTATTTGTAATCAAGGTTTGGGGTTCTGATGGTGGTGTCAAGAACTGTGACTTTGGCAGGGGGACATGGTTCAGTCCCGTCAACAAGATCATAAAGGTTGTTTGAGCGTAGAATGGGTAGAATTTGTGTTTGGCAAAGGAGATTGTTGGAGTTGGTGAGCTTGATGGTGGTGTAATGGTGAAGTTATAGAATAACAGTGGTGGGGGAAGCCATCGGAAAAGCTAACAGGAAAGAACCATAGACTAACTGATATATAAGAAAGAGAATAATTCGTGAATCTCACAGAATTTGTGAGAGTTTTTCACATTTTTATATGAAAGGATTCACATTTAAATTTACATGGATAAAATTACATTTGATTTGTATTTGAATCTATAACAAACTTACATTTTAAAAATAACTAAGAATTTGAATAAGGAAAATTTAATCAGGAGTTTGAACAGGAAATTAGGTGATGAGGTGACGATTAGGGCTGGCGTCAGCCGTGGCGGTGTGCAGCTATGGCGTCAGCCCTGGCAGCAGTCTCTAACAAGAGAAATGATAACAAGCTCTCTACGAGGGAGAGTAAAGTAACTTTGATCATTTCAGGATGGAGATGTGATCTGAGAGAATCGAGTCTAGCAGCCATTTTTTGCTTTCGCTTTCTTTCCAGATCCCTACGTATGATTTTCATGTCATTTTCATTATAGATATCTATTCTATTAATATTATCTGGAGCAGTATCCATATTAAGTCTGATGCCAAGGAAAGTGGGTTCGCAGTCGACATGGAGGTGCCATAAGGAATACAGTATGAGTCAGAAGCCAAGTGTGTTGAAGTGGGACACACACTACAAGAAAACATGTTTTTAGCGACGTAGTTTTACCGACGGACGACAATCCGTCTGTAAAACTAGTTTAACCGACGGATTTTACCGTCGGTAAAAGTCTGTCGTTAAAAACTTATTACCAACGAAGTTAGTGTCGGCAAAAGTTTTTGCCGACAATGTTTTTGCGGCGGTCTTTTAGCGACGGAATTACCGTCGCTAAAACTTTTTTACAAAAATTCATTTTTTCGAGAGTTTTATAAAATTGTTTTAGCGACGGGAATAATCCGTCGCTAAAACTTCCGTCGATAAATCTAGTGATTTATCGACGGACTTTTAGCGACGGATTTGTCCCGTTGCTAAAAGTCCTGGATTAAAACAAACAGATCTGCCTTTCTTTCTCTTCCCCCGTTTCTCTCTCTGAAAAAACTCCCATCGCTGTTCTAAGCTCCGGCGACCAACCTCCACGGTGACCCACCTCCGGCGATCCCCCTCCACGGTGACCCACCTCTGGCAATCCCCCTCCACGGTGACCCCTCCACTGCACTGCCCCCGCGTGAAAAGCCATCCACTGTCGCCGCGTGAAAAGCCTACCACCATCGTCGCGCCACCAACGCCGCCGCCCTCCACTGCTGTCGGATATTGTGCGTTCTTTATTAGAAGGTAAGTTCCCAACACCCTAATTATTTTTTCTACCCTACAAATTTGTTTCATAATTTTCTGCTCATGCTTGATTTTATACGATTTGAATGATTAGCTAGTTGTACGAATGTTGTACAAAAGTGAGTGATTGCCTTTGACCAAGTTCACCTGTATCATACCTTAATAGTTGATGCAAATGCGAACACGTAGCAAGTAAAAAAGGAAAAAAAAATGCAAATTTGAAAATAAAAATGAGAGGGGCTTGGCCTATCCAAGCCCTCCGAACAGTGGCAACGTACATATTCAATGCAAACCCTGGGATACAAATATGAACATCACCAGAAATTAAATGTAAATGAATGTAGTCGAATAACACTAGTTTTTTGTTTTTTTGTTTTTGTACAAACCACGAAAAACAAGGCACCCTTCCGTAAAGAGCCTAACATCCCATCTTAATCAATACCTGCTTTACTTTATCCAACAAATACGAACAAGATAAAGACTTGTTAGAATATGATTTACAAGTATGAATAAATGATTTTAATTTTTTTTTCTTCTGTAGTTTAGCTTGAGATTGAATGAACATAGCATCCTTGACAAAGAATATATCTTCTAGATTAATAAGAATAAGACACTTTAATTTGGTTGGATGAGACTGCATTATCTTTTTGGAGGACACATGGGCATGTCAAGCTTCGCCAAAGTTCATAATCTTATGCACCAATGTTCTAAGTCTAGCATGTTGCTCATTCTTCGAAAGCAATTCTCTTCAAAATCAAAGGATCTTGGAGATTCTTGGTGAATATAATGAGTTTTGGGAATGACACAAATGGAAAGGTAAATGAGTAGAGCTATGGTAGTTGTGCTAGCAAGACGGCGGTGGCACTCTTGGTAGTACGTAGTTATTGGGGTTGGGAAGACAGTGAAGGCGACAATGATGTTGCACGTGATAGTGAAACCTATGACAATTGCAATTGTAGTGTTATGATCAGGTAGATGTAACAGTGATGTTGCACATGATATTGTAATTGTGGTGGTACTAGTGATTTGAGGTGTCCGTGGTTGATAGGATGAAAGTGATATCGACAATAATTGTGATAATCGGTGGTGGCAGTGCTGTTGGCAGTATTAACATTATCACAGTGGCAACCATTACATTGATGATGGCAGCGACGATTAGTACAGTCGCTAAATATTTTATAGAGTTTTATAATTTTTGATGATTTTTAAAATATATATAAGCGACGAAATAATTTCGTCGGTAAAAATTCCGTCGACGAAAGCAGGGCTTTACTGACAAACTTTTATCGACGGCCTAGTCCCGTCGCTAAAAGTCTTATCTAAAATATCAAACCCTAAATTGAACGCCCTGATCGAATTGAACCCTAAATTGAATGCCCTAATCCAATTGAACCGTAAATTGAACTAATTGAACCCCCTAATTGAACCTTAAATTGAATGTCTCAATTCAACCGAACCCTAAATTGAACTAATAGAACCCCTAGTTGAACCATAAATTAAAGTAACTGAACTCTAATTAAACCCTAAATTGAGTGCCGTAATTGAATCGAGCCCTAATTTAAACTGATTGAACCCTAAATTGAATGCCCTAATCTAACTGAAACCTAAATTGAACTAATTGAACCTTAAATTGAATGCCCCAAATCAACCGAACCCTAAATTGAATCAATAGAACCCCCTAATTGAACCCTAAATTGATGTAATTAAACCATAATTAAACCCTGAAGTGAATGCTCTAATCGAACTGAACCATAAATTAAACTAATTGAACCCTAAATTGAATGCCCTAATACAATCGAATCCTAAATTGAAATAATTCAAGCGCATCGGATATGTGCATTTTGAACAATTTTTTCCTATTTGAACATTGATGACTTTTTTGATAATTTTAAGTTGTTAATTGTGCATTTGAGAATTGTGATTATTGATCTGTGATTTTAGGTTGTTAATTGCTGATTTTAGGTTATTAACTGTTCATTTGAAGTAATTGCGATTATTAATTGATGATTTTAGGTTGTTAATTGATGATTTTAGATTGTTAATTGTGCATTGAGCATTTGAGATATTGAGATTATTGACGGAGGATGGGACCCAATTGGATTGAATGTGTGATTTTTGTTAATTTTTATTGCATTGAGCATTTGAGAATTGAGAATTGAGATTTTTGACGGAGGATGGGACCCAATTGGATTGAGATACCTGTTAGTTAGCGCAGACACGGACACCACGTCTGATCGACGGTGTCCGACATTTAAAAAATAAATTAACGTATGCCGATGTGTCTGGAGGTGCGTGTCGGTGGGCGTCGGACACGTGTCCGGAGGCATCGGACACGTGTCCGGAGGTGTCAGACACGTATCAGACACCATATCGACACACTATATGAGGTGTCGGAATTGAGATGGTTGACGGAGGATGGGACCCAATTGGATTGAGATACCTGTTAGTTAGCGCAGACACGGACACCACGTCTGATCGACGGTGTCCGTGTCTGCACAATTAAACCCTACACCTCGGCACAATTAGCCCTAATTAGGACTAATCATCACTACTCGGCACAATTAAACCCTAATTAGGACTAAATAACCCTAATTAGTCCTAATCAACCCTAATCAGCTATAATTATCCGAATCTAGCCCTTATTAACATTAATTAGCCCTAACATAACCCAATTAAGCCCAATTAGCCCTAATTAGGACTAATCATCACTACTCGGCACAATTAAACCCTAATTAGGACTAAATAACCCTAATTAGTCATAATCAACCCTAATCAGCTATAATTATCCGAATCTAGCCCTTATTAACATTAATTAGCCATAACATAACCCAATTAAGCCCAATTAGCCCTAATTAGGACTAATCATCACTACTCGACACAATTAAACCCTAATTAGGACTAAATAACCCTAATTAGTCCTAATCAACCCTAATCAGCTATAATTATCCGAATCTAGCCCTCATTAACATTAATTAGCCGTAACATAACCCAATTAAGCCTAATTAGCCCTAATTAGGACTAATCAGCACTACTCGGCACAATTAAACCCTAATTAGGACTAAATAACCCTAATTAGTCCTAATCAACCCTAATCAGCTATAATTATCCAAAACTAGCCCTCATTAACATTAATTAGCCCTAACATAACCCAATTAAGCCCAATTAGCCCTAATTAGGACTAATCATCACTACTCGGCACAATTAAACCCTAATTAGGACTAAATAACCCTAATTAGTCCTAATCAACCCTAATCAGCTATAATTAATACTCGTAATTAACCCTAATAACCCAGTTAGCCCTAATTAGCCCATGTACATCCCATAATTACTCCATATTGCCTAGAGAAGGTTCAATTACTCGTTGTTTACAAACCATGCCTTCTTTATATTAGTTGTTGTTTTGAGAAGTCTATTGGCAACGAGATGGTTCAACTCGTTGCCAACGAATTCTATTTAATGTGAAATTGGTAACATATGGAACGATCTTTCTGCAGTTTTGATATTTCGGAAAGATTCTTGCATATCTTATAAATTTCTGAACGCATGCATGCATTGAAATCCTTAGTTCCCGTTCAAAGGTACTCATTACAAAGTAATACCTTGTAATGAGCCTTTGGATGTCCAGTTTGGAAAAGCTAATTGTTTATAAAACAGTGTTTTGACTCATGCTTTGTGTTCTATGTCGTGGATATTTGGTACACGTTCTCGTGTGTTTCTCCGGGTGCATACAGATCTGGTGTTCTAACATCCGTCAAACCTTCCTGAGCAAGGTTAGATGAATGTTAGAACACCTAATCGATGTCGTGTACTTGGAGAAATGCGGGGAGGTGCTGCCGAATTTTCCACAGACATGGGACTAAGCATGAGTTATTCACTGTTTTATAAACATGTGCTTTTCTGAATGGGATAGGACCACTACCTGTTCAAGAGTGGAGGGGAAATATGTAGACATGTTGTAACATTCATGCATTGATATTTACATCGGCAATGCCTAATCACTGGTCATTATTGAAGGTGGTATACAGTACGATAATTCAGTCGTCATGTCAGTCGATCGAAGTTGGATGAAAAGGAAGAATGCTGAAGATTTTGAGTGTCGCGTTGACGAATTTCTCGACTTCGCTTATGCGCATCATGCACATGTTGACCTTGATAAGATAAGGTGTCCGTGCGGTAGATGTGAGTTGTTGCACTGGAGAAAAAGAATTGAAGTAAAATGGCATCTTCGTCGGTACGGTTTTATGGGTGGATACACAAGGTGGATGCAGCACGGGGAAACGATAGTATTGTTGTCCAACCTGGCTAGTCAAACTGAAGTTAGGGAGGAGGCACGATATGATTACCGAGATATGATTATGGATGCTGGGCATGCTAATGTTGACTGGGGTAACGACAGTCCACAACCGCCGAACGAGGGGGCTCATCAGTTTTATGAGTTGTTGAGAGCTGCGGAAGAGCCGCTGTGGGATGGAGCTCCGAAACACACACGGCTGTCTGCGGTTAGTAGGTTATTACAGTTGAAATCAGACCACGGGCTGAGTGAGAAAGGTTTTAACGAGTTTGTTACCTTAATCAAAGAAATACTGCCCGAAAGTGAAAAGCTACCGCCGTCGTACTATGACGCGAAGAAGATGATGAGGAAACTTGGGTTGAGCTATGACCGGATAGATGCGTGCAATAACGATTATGTATTATTCTGGAAAGAGAATAAGGATTTGTCACGGTGTCCAGTATATGATCATTCGAGGTACAAACCGGACAAAGGGAAGAAGAAAAACATTGCATGGAAGATATTGCGATATTTCCCGGTCACACCACGGCTTCAGAGAATGTACTACTCCTCCAATACGGCTGAACATATGAGGGCTCACCGTGAGACTCGCAGCAACGATGCCGATGTGCTGACACACCCAGCTGATGGAGAGGCGTGGAAGGAGTTTGACCGCAGGCATCCAGTCTTTGCTCAGGAAGTTCGGAATGTTAGACTTGGTCTGGCAACCGATGGGTTCAACCCTTTCGGTCAGTCTACCACGCCTTACTCCTGTTGGCCTGTTATTATTGTCCCTTACAACCTTCCACCAGGCATGTGCATGAAGAAGCCGTATATGTTCTTGTCGTTGCTTATTCCGGGGCCGAAGAGTCCCGGTAAGGACATAGATGTGTATTTAAGGCCGTTGATTGATGAGTTAAAACAATTATGGAATCATGGAGTCGAAACATATGATGCATCCCTTAAACAAAATTTTCAGATGAGGGCTGCTTTGATGTGGACTATACATGATTTCCCCGCATTGGGAATGACGTGTGGCTGGAGCACACATGGGAAGCTAGCATGCCCTGCTTGTATGGGCGTGAACCCCGGTCATACGTTAAAGCACGGCGGAAAGGCCTCGTGGTTCGGATGTCACCGTAAGCTTTTGCCACCGGGCCATCAGTTTCGTAGGCAGAAGGATAAATTTGACGGGACAATCGAGCGTGAGGTTGTCACACTGGACTACCCATCTGGTGAAGAAGTACTCTCACACCTGGAGGCACTTGATACTGACATACCACACGGTAAGGGTGTGCCGGATCAGAAGATTGCAGGGTTCGGGAAAGAGCACAACTGGAGAAAATTTTGTATCTTCTGGGAGTTAGCCTACTGGAGGACGCTCGTTATCCGAAACAACATGGATGTGATGCATATTGAGAAGAACGTTTTTGATAATGTGTTCAACACAGTGATGAATGTCAAGGGCAAATCGAAAGATCACCTTAAAGCGAGAAGGGATCTACAACAGTTGGGTGTACGCCGTGAATTGCATCCTCGGACAGTCAGTGGGAGGACCATACTTCCGAAAGCACCTTACTGTCTAGACAAGAAACAAGTGGAGAAGGTCTGTCAGTGGGTTAAGAATTTGAAGCTTCCGGATGGGTTTGCGTCCAACATATCTCGTTGTTGCAATGTATCGGAATGCAAGTTCCAAGGGATGAAGAGTCACGACTGCCACGTATTCATGGAGAGATTCATTCCTATTGCCTTCCGGGGACTGTTGCCACGGGTTGTTTGCGAGACTTTGACTGAATTATCTCATTTCTTTCGAGATATATGCTCTTCTACGATCCGGGTGAGTAACATGGAAGTGCTTGAGAAGAACATTGTGGTGACGATTTGCAAGCTGGAGAAAATCTTCCCACCTTCGTTCTTTGATTCAATGGAGCATCTGCCTGTTCACTTGGCATATGAAGCTAAGATGGGTGGACCCGTGCAATATCGGTGGATGTATCCCTTCGAGAGGTAATCCTTAAATTGTTACAGTTGTTCGTTTACACTTAATGCGACATCTGTTATCATTGATATTCCACCTAACTCGATTCCCTAAACTTCTAGGTTCATGTTCCATTTAAAGAAAAAAGTCCGTAATAAGGCTCGGGTTGAGGGCTCAATTGCGGAGGCTTACGTAATGGAAGAACTTGTAAACTTTTGTAGTCAATATTTCGGTTCTGATGTTGGTACAAGGTTAAATCAACTAGGCCGAAATGATCCCGGAGCAAGCACAAATTTGGAAGGGCAATTGTCAATATTCAAGCAGTCAGGTAGTCCGTTCGGCCGAACGTATACTCGATGGCTAACAGATGAAGAGTACAGTGCTGCAACAATATATGCCCTTCTAAATTGCGATGAAGTTTCGGCATTCGTTGAGTAAGTTAAAGTCTTAATTCACTTACATTGCTGTACATAATTGAAAGTGTGTGTTAAGCGAGTCAAATGCATATTGGTTTGCAGTGAGTTCGATGCGGAATCTTTAATCACTGATCCCGCTGGACTTGAATCTCATCGGAAATCACAATTTGTACAGTGGTTCAAAATCCGTGTAAGATTATTTAACGAAATTATATTATGTGTTATATACAGTTCTGTGGCCAATTAGTATACTGATTTATCCTTAATTTTTACCGTCATCTACAATAGGTTCAGTCAATGGATAGACCAGTGGCCTCCTGCTTGAAATTACTAGCCGAAGGCCCTAACAAACAAACATCCTGTTACGGAGGCTATATCATCAACGGGTTTAGGTTTAACGTAAAAGATGATGACCGAACAAAACAAACCCAAAACAGTGGAGTCTTGGTCAACGGCGACTGTTATGCCGAGAATTGCATGGACTTTTACGGAGAGCTAGATGAGATTGTTGAGCTAACATATCTGGGTTCCCAAAACCGCCTGGTAATGTTCAAGTGTACGTGGTTCGATGTCACATGCAGTAGAGGAATCCGTGTTAGCTCTCAAGGGATTGTAGATGTCAATGTCAAGTCAAGACTTGCATCAGACGAGCCCTTTGTGTTTGCTAGTCAAGCTGTACAAGTCTTTTACGCGGAGGACGTCGCCAATCCCAAATCTCATTGGTATACAACTATCAAGTCCAAGAAATTGCCCGTGACATATGACAGTGAGCTAGACTCCTTTCAAGCCGACCAACCACGTGTCTTGTTCCCTGTTGAGGTCAACAACGAGGAGGACGATCTTCCTCTTCCAACAACACTTCTTGTGGGAGAAGAAGTCGTAGATGATGACGCGGAAGACGTTGAAAGTGTTGGAGATGATGTGACCGAGTCTACTGATGAAGAGGATGAATTAGAAGATGAAGAGGACGACGAGTCCCACGAAGAAGAGGGCGACGAGGAAAGTGATGAAGATGATTCGCAAACTGAAAATGATTGACTTGTAATGTTGTAACATCACGGGAAAAATGTAGTAACATTTTAGAACTTGGTGTTTATTGATGTGTTTTTGCACATCCGTTCATATATATATATATATATCGTGCCGATGATGATTTATGCCAAATTATTGTTTTTAACGTGCTAATGTCTTTGTATATAATCTATATGAAGTCAGATATGGATAGGATACGGGCTATTTGTGGCCGGGCTGGACGCCGAGCTGCTTCCTCCCCGGTGGGTCCCACCTCGTAATTACCTACTGATGACGAGGCACAGAGTGATCGCGGACAGCAGATGGGGCCCCAGCCCATCGTCGCCCAGCCCCAGCCCCAGCCGTCGCCCCAGCCCCAGCTCGTCGCCCCAGCCCGACGCAGATTCATCCCACACGCGCGTGCATTCTCCATCTTCCGTGGGTTCTACCTTAGGTGTAGTTGATAACGGTGTTTAGTACATTTTTGCTAGCCTTATATTTGAACTGTATTAATGTCTGTGTTTTGTAGGATCTCGACGAGGCCGTGGTCCGACACGCGGGGTACGCATCGACCCCCAGCGTAAACAGAGAGTTACGCTCACGCAGGAGGGCCTGTAAGTACTAAAAATATCACCTCATGCCTTATATTTAAAATTTTGGGTGTTAATTTANATTTGAACTGTATTAATTAATTTATTTACTTCTTTGGCAGGATCCTGGAGAATATGGCGAGGACGAAGATCGGCGTTCTTGTGAAGGGCCGATTCTTCGAGCCACGCCTGTACTGGAAGGACTGGGATGCCGCTGCGAGGGAGGCCCTATGGGAGGAGTGGCTGGTACGGTGAAGTATTTTTTTCAGCGTTAGTAAATGTTTAATTACAGTTTGTTTTATGTTGTTAATTTGTGTTATTGAATGCCTTACAGGAGGGGTTCACGTTTGACACGCCTGAGCAGCAGGTACTGGGGCAGCAGGCTTTCTTTGCCTACATCGGCAAGAATTACCGCCGATGGCTCCACGATGCACGGGACCGGGCGAAGAAGGCGCTGCCCGCGGGTGCCCCGATGACGGACATGACGAGATATCCCCCACATTGGATATCTCACCGTGTATGGGGGAGATGATAGATCGGTGGGCTGCGGATCCAGGTTGGGACGCCAAGAGTAAGAGCGGGGCTGAGAACAGACAGAACAGAGATCCGACGCACACGGGGGGGTCGGTGCCACACGACATCGTCCGACACATGAACGCGGTCGAGCACCCGGATCTAGAGGAGGATGAGGTCATAGCTCTGACCTATACTCAGACGCACGTGCGGAAGAAGGACAAGGACGAGACGCACCAGGCGGGCGACTATATTTCAGATATTGCCCGGCGGATCGATGTGAGTCAATTTATTTAAGTTGTTAATGTTCTTTCTATCCTCAATGTCTGTTTCGTTAATTAATGCCCTAACATATCGTTAAACCACTATTTTTGCAGGCCTCGTATGAACAGCTAAGGGGGTCCGAGCAGCAGTCCGGACAGCCATCAGCGTCCACTAGTACGGCTGCGAGTACTGGGGGGTTGAAGCGATGGCTGGATACGCCGGAGGTCGTGAATCGGCCGAAAGGCCGCATACGCGGCCTGCCTAGCACGACTCCTCGTGCCGTGATAGGAGCGTCCTCACCCCCTGCTGCCCCTCCACAGACACCGGCTCCTCGGCCTCAGTTGGACGACGAGGAGATCCAGCGCATTGCTCCAGCGGTGGCGAGGATGATCAGGGAGCAGGGCACTGCTGGACAGCCGAGCCGGCCCCGGATCAGCAGGATCCAGATCCGGGACTCGGGAACCCCTGATGAGCCCCTTCCCGTGCCCGTTCCTAGCTTCCCCCCCCCCGCCCCCCGCGCCCGGCTTGTACTCTTCTCCCCTCTCCTAACCGGCTGTATCCGGTTCCCGGCTTGTACATATATGAGTTTTTTTATAATAAATATTTTTTATAATTGATTATATATATTTCTTTCTGTATTGATTATTGCGCGTTGTTGTTGAGAATTGAAAATTGTATTACAGGTCTGGGTAATTGAAAAATAAAAAAAAATTCAAAAAAAAATTGACATTTGGCGACGGATTAATTCCGTCGCTAAAGTATTCCTACAATCAATTATTTAGCGACGGAATATTCCGTCGCTAAATAAGTTTTTTAGCGACGGAATATTTCGTCGCTAAAATATCTAATCCGTCGCTAATTTGACAAAAAAGAAAATAAATTAAAATTTTAAAAATATAATTAACG
>JAVXUO010003170.1:0-62067 GCA_033065855.1 Escallonia rubra | reverse complement strand
TTGCTTTTTATTATGGTAGGCCCCAATTGGTTATAGGATATGGCGACATCTCCGCGAAGAAGCCGCTAAAGGAAGGGTAAGTCCCCTCTCCCTCTGGACAAAAAGCAAAAGTTATTTCGATTGGTTTTCTTCTCAAGAAATTGACTTCTCTATTTCATCTTTTCAGGACTTCTTTATTAATCCTTTTATAAAGCGTTCCCTCACTTCGTGTCAAGGTGTTCCCTTAGGTGGTATAGGGTAAGTTTCATTCCGTTGATGAGTTCTGATACACACTTAATTTTTAGATAGACTGCATAGTAAACCAAAGTAGCATCTTCTAAGCCAACCTGGTGTCTCACTGTCTCTTACACTCATATGTACACCGGTCTAGTACTCGTCAGACCTTCAAGGAACAATTTGTTTTATGCTAACATCTAATTTGTTAGAAAACAGCAATGTTTTGTTTTATGCCACAAAAAAATAATCAACTCGTCTCATCCAACCAAAGTAGTTGGTGTCGGCTGCATGGATCCTTCTATAACAATATTGCCTATCAAATCAGATTTTCGCTTATATATTTCTAGCAGTTAAGTCCGAGGCTAGTAGATATGTAATATAGGTGCGAC
This sequence comes from Escallonia rubra, assembly GCA_033065855.1. Taxonomy (NCBI): domain Eukaryota; kingdom Viridiplantae; phylum Streptophyta; class Magnoliopsida; order Escalloniales; family Escalloniaceae; genus Escallonia; species Escallonia rubra. The sequence continues at coordinate 61,462 of JAVXUO010003170.1, read as the reverse complement.
CTCATGTCTACATTCCGAGTAATTGCCTTGTTCTGTCCTTTCTCAATTTTCTTCTTTTTACATCTTATGGTTTCACATAGTTTGTGACTGCATTTAGGATTCTATTTGGGGCATATGTTTTTGAGAACTAGAATCATTAAGCCGTTGCCGAGTCTGTAAAACTACATCATGGACCTCCATTGACCAGTTTATTCTTACCCATGTTTAAAGCTTTTATGGAGGTTGAAAGAACAGCATTTCAGTGCAGGAAGCATTGGGAGAAGTTTCAAAGGCGAATTCCTGCGCTGGCAACTATTTCCTAGAGTTTGCGAGGATAAACCAGTTTTAGCAAATCAATTTTCTGTAAGTTTGATGCATCTGATGTGGATTATCATCATATGATTCACCTTCAAAAAAATAGCTCAATTTTACGAGAAAGTTTTCACTTTATAATGTGAGAAATTCCTTATATGAACCACTGGGACGCCGTAATGTCTGAAATACTTTCTTTTCTTAAAACTGCTCTTTTGAACTGCTGAATTAACTGATATGAAGAAATATAACATTCCGCTGGCATTAGTACTAGATTTGATGTGATAGTGCACCATGCACTGGAAATTAGGTGAGTAAAGGAGTCGTGCAGATCTTCACATCATAGCAGTGTACGCCATGGTGCACAATATCATTGGTTTGGCAAAGCCAGGCATTTATCATCATTGTCCTCCATGTATTTGCTCGCATGAAATTGTCCTCGCTCACGGACTTACGAATACTTTATGCAGCTCCATGCGGGATTCCACTAGCTTTGTTGTCGTTTCCTACTTCCTGCGCATGAGCAGTGGTGAAAACACATGTTACTTATGGAGGGAGGGGCACTTGCTCATTTTCTTAAAGCTTTCCCCATGTTGAATTTGAGATTCTTTCCTTTCCCCTTTTTTTTCCTTGAATTGAGGTTACATTTTGCCCAGCTTATTCATCGTCTCTGCCTAGCCACTGCACGTGAGGCTTTGCCTAGTGGTCCTTTAATAGGGTTATTCACTAATTCTTGCCACAAAAAGAGAGGCATCAAGAGCTTTTCTGGCCTACAACAATTTCTCATATGGATGTCCACGTCAATATATGTTGCTAGTACCATATCACCATGCCGTTGATTTCACTAGCAAGATATCCTCTGCCACTCCATGCCTTACCTTGACATTCTTCTTTTTATATTTGCGATGTCACCCAGGCACTTTTGCATGCCTAGTCTCACACTTTTCACCCTCACTCACATTGAAAGCGACAAAATTTTTGAAGGTTGTGCTTCATTGCAGTGGCAACCCTCTCTGCATTCCTCACCTTCTATTTCCGCATTTGATGCCTCACAGAGTTTCAACAGGATCCTCATCATAACACCCCCCTTCCGGCATGCCAGCAGGAGTAGAGGGTGTCCGTACATCCTCAGGAACCTTAAACTTCCATGTATCCCTAATCTGCGCACAGTGCAGTAAGCATAACTGTGCAGTTTAAAAACTGAAATAAGGGTGTGCCAAAAAGCACCATGTTTGTGCCATGGATATAATCATTTGTAGTGTAATTTTTTAGCCGCATCCTTGCTCATGCAGGTGTTCGTTTCACGCCCAAATGGTGAAAAGTACTCTACTGTACTTAGTCCAGGGAGTCCAGAAGTAGTAAAGTAAGCAGCTATTGCATTGCCTTGTTCATCCTCCAGAAATAGTTTTCTTTGTTATGATGGATAGCTGCTCCTAGCTGGGCTTAAGTTTTAGATTCTAAAATGGTTTTTAAGGGCCAAAAAGGACACGAGAAAAAGATAAGCATAAGTCCTCTACATACGGTGGCTTTTAAAAAATAATGCGAGTTCAATCACAAGATTGTGCATCAACAGAGATGGTTCAGCTTCTGGCATAGGATCTTGGGACTGGAATTTGAGCGGACAGAATTCTACATACCATGCGTTGTATCCAAGGGCGTGGACCATTTACGAGGGTAACCTCATAACTACTACCACATTTTTAGTGTGATGATCCTTACCCCAGATTACCTTGTATGACAGCCTTCTTTTTTTAAGTGCAGGTGAACCTGATCCGAAACTTCGTATTGTCTGTCGTCAGATTTCCCCTTTTATTCCCCATAACTACAAGGAGAGCAGCTTACCAGTAGCAGCATTTACTTTTACGGTTGGAGAAAACACCACCGAATCTATTCCTTTCTTTTTCACATTATGGTAGTGACATTGATTTGAGAGATTGGTGTTATTTTCTTCAGCTGTCTAATCTTGGAGAGACTGCCGCAGATGTCACCTTGCTTTTCACATGGGAGGTAAGATTTTTCTCTCTTTACAATTTTCTTTTTTCCTATCCCTACCGAGTATTATTGGCCACTGATTTTCTGGTTTATGTGGAATCTTTATGGGAGAAGTCTATTTGTAGTCATCATGTATCTTGGATGCAGTTTTGAAAAGCATCATGTAGTACAAAAAGCCATCAGAAATATTAAACTATGCTTCTTGTTCAAATGCATCAGAATTCTGTTGGTGGGATTTCAGGACTATCGGGTCATCACTCCAATTCCAAAATAATGTAAGAACTTGAGCATATGTTTACTGCCTAAATTTCTACGTATGAGTCTCTGTTTGGGAACATCCATCTCTGGCTCCATGCAATTGAGATACTTGGAATCCAAACTTTGTTGTGTTGAGGATTTATCAATGAGGTAACTGGTATGTGTATGTGGAATATTCTTGAATACTCTGGCGGTTACGATAACATACAATGTATTTCATTTTCCTAGGATGAAGGATGGCGTTCGTGGCGTACTCCTGCGTCACATGTAAGTTCCGGTTCTTAGATAAAGAATTCCCAACTTTGTTTCGATGGCTCCATCATCTTTAATATGCAGTTTTATTCACGTATTTGATATCCCATTTACATTACTACAGGACAGCAAATGGACTACCCCCAGTAACCTTCGCTATTGCAGCAGAAGAAACAAGTGATGTTCATGTATCTGAATGCCCTTGCTTTGTGATATCTGGAAGTTCCCAGGGCATCACAGCCAAAGACATGTGGAACGAATTAAAAGAGGTTGGTCTACCCTCTCCTGAGCTCCGATCATGCAATTAATACTTAGATACTGCTTGGCGTGTCCCTTTGCAAATGTTGCTGATCTTCCTGTCAATCGCATATGGACAGCGATGTTATCGCGTGTAACTTTTGTTGTTGAAATACGAAATTATTGAAGAGGAACGAAGATAAAAGAAGCTTTAAGAAAAATTATACTGCCATGTAAGGTGACACATTAAATCTGGCAAACTGCAGTACCTTACATTATGGCTGGATATACACAGTTAGGCACATAGTTTGGTATTCTCTTACTAATTACACAAAGGTTTATATACTCTATGGCTTTTACTTTGCTGCTTTTGTTGAGTCCTAATGTTTAAAGGTGGAATATGAATAAATACTCTTTTTTTACAGTTGTAGCTTTTCAGGCTCAGATATTGGAGCCCTTGCCTTGCCATTTCCTCTTACATATTAGCTAGATATCACATGACTGGGCCAAAGTTACAGTGATGCTGCTATAATGTGCATTGAACTTCTAACCCTACCTGCTTTGGATGTGCTTTGAGGCTGCACAATACCTACAAGCTGAACTGGGTTTTGTAGTGTTTAGGCTTGGGTTTGAGTTGAAGTGAAAGTTGTGTCAGCTGGTGCTTTGCTGTGATTGTTCGTATTGCGAGGGCAACTTGGATTTGATAGATTATAGAGGGAGTACCTTAGTTAGTAGAACCTTTCCAATCACTGGGAGAAAATATGGACAACAAGATACCTTTTCCTTTTGGTCATTGCTGGTTTGTACTTTGGCTTAATTCTTTGCAGGTTGGCAAGTTCTATTTTCCTGGTCCCGATATGTTTTATATTTTGACAAATTTCTCGGCTTAGAATTGTTACATTATGTACACTCTGATAAGTAGATTGTATGTTCTCCAATTCAAACTGACAGGACATTTTACGTAATTGATTTCTGCTGTACTTGGATTTTCTGCTGAGGATCTTTAAGCAAGATTTCTGAATGTCTTGCACACCCATCACTTCTGAAGTGAAGCGGAATGGCCACCCCTTCCATAGTGAGATTATATCTTTCTTCTGTCCTGTGAAACCCCGAGTCCCTGATCCTAGACACATGTCATAACCTTAGTCTGCCACAAAAATGAACTTAGATGGCAGTTGAGCCCTCCTCCATCTATTGGAATAAGGCTCGTAGGAATTGTTTGTGGTAGCACTTCTCCTTTTGCTTCATTTATTATTATGTTTTCAACTTGGGGTCTGAGGGATTTATAAAATTGTGCTTTTTACATGTTTTGCACCAAGAGAATATATTGATTTTTAATAAATCACCTTATCTGATTAAAATATAGAATACGTTACCAGTTACCACAATCCTTATGACACTGGAAATAGGACAGATATGAAACTATTTCTAAGAGAACAAAACAGAAAAGAGGGGCAAAAGAAGGGGGAGGAAATGCAACTCTTTAGTGAAAATAAGGGTGTGGATCAAGTAAAAGAGGTGTACAATCAGCCCCACCCTTCATTTTTTTAGCTATGTGTTTAATTTATCAAAATTGTCAACTAACTTGGCTTTTCACTTCTGTTGTGATAGCATGGATCCTTTGACGGCCTTAAATCTGCCGAAACTTCAATGCCTTCAGACGAGGGCTCATCTATTGGGGCTGCAATTGCAGCTTCGCTGACAATCCCATCAAATGCTGTACATACAGTTACATTTTCATTGGCATGGGACTCTACTGAAGTGAACTTTTCGAGTGGAAGGACTTATAACAGGTGGGCGGCAACCGTGTCTGGTCCTTGTTAAACATTAGAACCCAATGCTTTTGATTACTTCTAAAAAAATATTCATGCACAGGCGTTACACTAAATTTTATGGGACTTGTGGTGAAGCAGCAGCAAATATCGCACATGATGCTATTCTTGGTAATTGTTCTTGCGTTTAAAAGCATATAATGTTCTCAGTTTTAATACTTGTAAGATGTAGCATAATTGTGTTTCAGGAGTATTTGTTATTTTCCTTTAGATCTTTTATTTCATAATTTCACAAAAAAGTTCCATTGAAAATTTTGCTTTCTTTGCTGGATTAAACTTTTACTTTTATGCCTGAAACTTAGATCATGGACACTGGGAGTCTCAGATAGATGCCTGGCAAAGACCTATTCTTGAAGACAAGAGGCTTCCGGAATGGTGAGCCTAATTTTCAAGTTTGTCGGTCACAGAGTCTGACTCTAGGTTTATAGTCAATAACTGCATGGATTTTTATAAATAAAAGTGGACTGGGGAGCCTTAGGGAGCTGGAAGGCACCTAATTTGGTAGGATTCTTATGGAGGTAAAATTCTCATTATTGCTGATTTCAAATAACTCCATCAATGGTGTTATTCAAATTAATCTTTTAAAATTCCCAGACGTTTCATAGAACCATGTTGAAATCTAAGAAATTACATGTATATCTACACTTCTTTAATCCGCTTTCAAACTGATTCAGTCCATTTTTATCAATCTAGAGGCAATCTTTAACTTTCTGACTTTTCGATGCTTTTCTGCAGGTACCCAGTCACTCTTTTCAACGAGCTCTACTATCTTAACTCTGGAGGCACAATATGGACCGGTAAGCACAAATCTGTACTACTCAACATTGGACTAAATAACGAATTTAAGTTCAAAATTTTTCTTTTGCAGATGGATCACCACCAATGCATAGTTTATCAACCATAGTAGAAAGGAGGTTTTCCCTCGATAAATCCGTAATTGAATGTAAAGATAGTATTGGTATATCCCACGAAAATGACACTGCTGTTAACATTCTTGAAAGGATGTCTTCAATACTTGAGGAGATTCACACCCCTGTATCATTGAATTCCGCATTGGGGACTAATCTGCTTCAGGAGGGAGAGGAAAATATTGGCCAATTCCTCTATTATGAAGGGATTGAGTATCACATGTGTAATACATACGACGTTCATTTCTACTCGTCGTTTGCCCTGACCATGCTATTCCCAAAACTAGAACTCAGCATCCAAAGAGACTTTGCGGCAGCAGTTCTGATGCACGATCCCAGTAAAATGGGACTTCTTTCTGATGGAAGATTGGTCACGAGGAAGGTTCTTGGTGCTGTTCCTCATGATATTGGCATGTATGATCCATGGTTTGAAGTAAATTATTACAACCTCAACAATACAGATAGGTGGAAAGATTTGAATCCAAAATTCGTTCTGCAAGTTTACAGGGACGTGGTTGCTACAGGCGATAAAAAGTTTGCACTAGCTGTATGGCCCTCGGTTTATACTGCAATGGCTTACATGGAGCAGTTTGATAAGGATGGGGATGGGATGATAGAAAATGAAGGTTTTCCTGATCAGACTTATGATACATGGTCAGTCTCTGGTGTTAGTGCATATTGTGGTGGACTTTGGGTAGCAGCCTTGCAGGCTGCTTCTGCTATGGCACATGAAGTTGGTGACAAAGGTTCCGAGGATTATTTCTGGTTCAAGTTTCAGAAAGCAAAGACTGTTTATGAGAGGCTGTGGAATGGTTCTTATTTCAATTATGACAGCAGTGGTGGTAGTACGAGTTCATCTATTCAAGCTGACCAGTTGGCGGGGCAATGGTCAGTTGCAATTGAACCAACCAAGTCTTTTTCCAATATGAACTGGTTCCAAATCATTGAGAGGCATTAATGATGGAACTAACAGTGATGGCCTTACATTTCTCTTTTAGTTGGTAGCATTCTAGAATTGCTTTTCCTGATATCCATGATAACATTTGCTTTGCCAATTTTTTTTTTTCTCTTTGTAAAACAAGATGCCTATAAAAGTTTTGTGTCACTTAAACTTACATTTTTTCCTGCTCAAAGGTAATCCTTTATCAGTAAAACATTTTAGCAACAAATTTGATGTAGATGTGCGCAAGAAATTGTAGAGAGCCTCTCTCGTGTCTGAGAGACAGAGAGTGAGAAAGTTTTGCAAAAGAAATGAGTGTACATATTGTTGTCTTCTTTGTATTGTTGAAAATTTTAAAAGAGGTTTCCATTAAGCTCTTGCTTTTGTAGGTATGCTCGAGCATGTGGCCTTTTACCGATTGTTGATGAAGAAAAAGCTAAAAGTGCACTTGAGAAGGTCTACAATTTCAATGTTTTGAAGGTGAAGAATGGGAAGCTAGGTGCTGTGAATGGGATGCTACCCAATGGAGAACCTGACATGTCATGTATGCAGTCAAGAGAAATATGGTCCGGAGTTACATATGCCATTGCTGCAGCTATGATACATGAAGACATGGTCGACGTGGGTTTTCAAACTGCATCTGGGGTCTATGAAGCTGCTTGGTCTACAAAAGGATACGGGTAAGTTAACGTTTTCTTTTCTTGGTCGCTCTTTTAAGTCCAGAAATTCTGGTGTTGGGATTCCTAGCAAATGCTAATGTGGAGATTTTGGCCAAGCAACAGACTACATTGGCGGACGAAAGGAAAAAAATGTATTCTTCTAGTTATGAAGGTTAATTAGATGGATGTATAGTAGAGTCACTACTAATTCCTTGGTTAACAGAGCGGATTGCTGCCCTAAAGGATTGCTCTATAGTTACTTAAAATTTACTCCTTTAAATCTTTCACTACTCACGTAAAAAACTCACCTGGAGAGTATATATCAGGGACGGATGCATGTTGGCCTTCCAGCTTGCCTTTGCTTTCAGGGCCCAACCAAAGAGTGTCAGTTTTACTGGTCGTGGACTTTACCAAGTATTTGTCAATGATCGTTCAGGAACTTATATACCAACCACACATAGTATTAATCAGCTATCAGAACTCTATTAAATATAGTTCTGTGGAGCTTCCCTTCTGCTTGTTTTGCGTTGTGCGTTTTTAGGTGTAACTTTTCTTTGTAATGACTTCAGCAGTGCTGATATTTCTTTCAAAGCTGAAAATGTTTCACCTAGATGGTTTCCTAAAATTGGAAGGAAAAGTTTGACTTCTGTTCCCACTAATAGATTTGCTTCCACTCAAGTTTATGATACTCTTTTCAACATTCTATTGTTCCACTAACAGCTATTCTTTCCAAACACCGGAGGGTTGGGATTTAGCTGGCCAATACAGAGCTCTGGGTTATATGCGGCCTTTAGCTATATGGGCTATGCAATGGGCATTATCACAACCAAAAGTTTCGAGGCAGGAGATGAAGCCAGAAGTAAAACAAGAATCTTTGTTCAGGCAACATGCTGGATTCACAAGGGTTGCTCGTCTTCTGAAGCTACCGGAGGAGGAAGGAAGTCCCCGAAGTCTTTATCAAGTGGTCTTTGACTATACTTGCAAAAGGATAATGTGAGATTCAGTTATACAAGACAACTATTTATATTCTCAGATTGATGAGAAAATTTGGTAGCTGTACATGGTGGGGATTTATGATATAAAACAAGACAAAAGTGACTGCAGAAATACATGTATATCACATCATTGTACTCGCACGATGTTTATTACCGGATTATTTCATACTTTGTAAAGACTGCTGTAAAAAACACCCATAATAAATGTTCTTGCTCCTTTCATGTTCTTGTTGAAATCTTTGGGCAAATGAAGATCTAGCTTTCATCATGCATGCAGTACTTAAAGGAAGAGCCCGAGTGTCCAACTGTCAGTGGAGCATTTCATTCGCTGTCCTGTTTTCGGGGACGGGGGGGTATACAAACCAGCGACACCCGTGGCCATAACTAAAATCACAAACTAACCCAGTGAATTTGTAACTGTAATCACAAAATAAGGCAACCAACGCCACATGGCAGAAGCCCGTTTGAGACCAATCAAACTCCAAAAATTCCACAATGCTGGGATCACCAACCGCCCTCTCCCATCCTCCTTATGTATAAGCAGAGTCCTCCATTCAAATCTCCATATTTCCCCGTTCCATCATAATAAGGAAGAAAGATATACCTACCGAAGTGCTTGGTTGGAGTTCAGGGCGTTTTCCCACGGTGGGGCGGTTTTCCGGTGCAAACGGAAACCGCTCTTCAAACTGCACCTTCTGGGATTTCTTTTTGAAGTTCAGAGTGTTTCTTTTTCCCTTCGTGTATCTTCTTCCTTAATGGTTTTTGTGCAACTTGTGTGTGCAATACGAAAAGTTTTACATTTCTTCGAACCGGAGGAAATTAGCCTGTTTTCTGCATTTCCAAATTCTCTGTTGTCCTGGCTTTCACATCTCTGCATTCATCACCCGCATGCATTTTAGGATACCAGAAGTCTCAGATTTTGAATTGGGTTATATCGCCCAATTCAAGGCAGGACGAATCGTTTTTTGTGTACCCAATCTATCTAGAACCAAGGCCAGGAAAGAGAAATGGCACGGAACATCCTGCGTTCGTCTCCTCAGCCCGGTGAGTGGGTGAAGGGCAAAGTGATAGGATCAGGATCGTTTGGGACAGTTTACTTGGCCATGAGCAAAGCCACTGGATCACTTTTTGTTGTGAAATCCGCAGAATCTCAGGCAGGGCTTCAATCTCTTGAGAATGAGGCTAACATCCTTGAAAACTTGAATTCTCCGCATATTGTGAAGTGCGTAGGGCAGGAGGATGTTTCCGCGGGAGCAAATGGTGAAAGGAAATTCAACCTTTTCATGGAATACATGGCTGGTGGTAGTTTGGCCGACGTGGCAGAGAAATTTGGAGGGACGCTAGATGAGGGTGTGATTCGTTTGTACACGAGAGAGATTCTTCATGGTTTGAAGTATCTCCACAAGAATGGTATTGTGCACTCCGATCTCAAGTGCAAGAATGTGCTTTTGGGATTATCGGGAAACATCACATTGGCAGATTTTGGATGTGCCAAGAGACTAAAGAATTCTAGTTCAACCCAATCCTGTAATTCTGCTGGTGGGACTCCCTTGTGGATGGCTCCTGAAGTTTTGAGAAATGAAGGGTTGGATTTTGCTGCGGACATTTGGTCTTTAGGGTGTACAATTATCGAAATGGCTACAGGAAACTCTCCTTGGGGAGGTAATTTCTGGAACCCAATGGCTGCGGTTTTGAAGATTGCACAAAGCAACGAGACACCAGAGCTTCCCAGACAATTTTCCAAGGAAGGGTTGGATTTCTTAGCAAAATGCTTGGAGAGGAATCCAAGGAAAAGGTCAATGGCTGAGGAATTACTTAACCACCCGTTTGTTTCAGGAAAACAAGAGTATAGAAATACAAGCGAGGAAGATGCTTGCTCACCGACAAGCGTGTTAGATTTAGGCCTTTACGAAGGTGATGATGAGTCCGAGGAATCGTCTGATGGAAGCAAACGTTTGAGCAGAATTGCATTTTCAACGAGTCGTCGTGGCGAAATGAAGAGGATGTCGCATAGACATAAGCATAGTCATTGGCATTTGAATGGGAGTGACTTGGTGTCATCGGGAAATTGGGTAACTGTTAGAACAGGTTGAAGATCATGACTTTTTATGCAAGGTGTTGAGAAGGATGTAAAATTGTAGAACTGTAGGGACAGGAGGATTAGAATGTACAGTTGACAAAGCAGATTTTGGTTGTTTTTTGTTTCTTATCAAGATTTTGAGATTATGATTATTCCAATTTTCTTTCTCAGACAAATTAAATCATACATCCCCTCGTGCAGTCGTATGAGGTTGCTTATGTGTTTAAGCCTTTTGATTACCCTTCATATTACTAAGTTGGGAATCTTTTATTTGCATGAGATTGCATGCTAGTATTGTACCGAACACGTTCAGGAAACGCTGTTACAATCAGGAAATGCTGCTGAACACATACGCTGATAATCTTTGACTAGTAGAATTGCATTCACGTCTTTAAAACCAATTTAAGTTTTGTTTCGCAGATGTCCATCTCCTGTTGTGTGTGGTGCTCGGGTCCTTGCGTTGATGATCTCTTGTCATTCGCCGAACCTATAGCAACAATTCATAGATCAAATTTGCCATGACGACCCTAAAAGCAGGTGCTACCATTTGCCATCAATTAGTAGTGAATGTGTTCTATTTCTTTCTTTTACACAAGCATTGTGTTCTTGGCTTTGGCCTGCCAAAGCAATGGCCCTAGCTTGTGCCATGCAGACATGGTAACAATTGGAACATTGCGCAGCATTTGCCAGAGTAGAGCTTGAAGATCAATGTACTTGTTACCTGGGAGTTTCTGCCGCCTGAAGTCTGAACAACTTCATATGTGAAGATAAACCTTTAAAAACCAGTCAAGAATGTAACTGTTCTTATGTTTGCCGAAATAAACTGTAAGAAGTGAAACTATTTGCAGCGGCTTGCTACCACAATGCTTCTGCCTACTGTTAGAACCAATTAACAATGGAAAGCAGGAGCATAAAGCTACATGTAAGTGTCACAACCGAAAGTCAGTTACATTTGACCATTGAGGATCAAAGTTGTGTCTGAGAAAAATAAAAACCAGTTCAGATTCCCAACTGGGTTTAATCAATTAGTATCTCTAGTTCTGGAGCAATTGTAGGCCACTGGAAATGCTAACCAATTCAGGTAGGCTGAGGAGCAAAATCCTCTTTAGGCATGGGACGAAAGGAGGGTCAGGGTCTTTTACAAACGTACAAGTTTGGTTCCTCCGAGATCAAAGACCTCAAGGTTGCTGAGTGATCCAACTTCGGGAGGTAGTAATCAAAGTCGGCAACAACTTGAAATTCGTACCAGACATATCAAGAATCCTTGGAACTCGCATGCTGTCAAAGAAGGAAGGAGGAATCACTGTAAGAACACTTGTCCAAGGCTGGGGCAGTTTGGGTTTCCAGGCAGTTCATAGAGTTTGTTTTTAATTTAAGTACACCTCCTTATTAGCATCCCACTTCTTGACCTTTGGCGCCTCCTTTAAGCCTAACCCTCTTGCTTAACATACAGCGGATGCAGACATGGGTTTTAACTAGAGCTGTCTGAAACACCATCCCCTTGGCTTGCCATGCATAAAATTTGATGCAATGTTTTGACACGATGCTTTTGCAAGCACAGATAATTCCTATTACCTTAACCATGATGTCGTTTGATGCCTTGTTGTGCTTGTTTCGGGTAAGGAAGCTTGTCGTGATCTTAATTCAGAAAGAGCGACTTCCAAGATTAAGACCAGTCGTATTTCTCAAGGCCCTAGCGAGCAGACTAATGGCTAGTGCAATGTCCATATCATTAATCAATTAGGTTAGAGATAGGGGGTTCAAGAACAGAGGAGTTTAGGGATGATGATCGGCCAAGGTGCTTGTGGAACAAGTCCCACATTAGAAGGTGGTCCTCTTACTTGTCCAGGTTCTCCATGTTCTGGTAGTTTTGCTTTATATTTCGCTTCTAGTTCTTCAACTAATATATTTTGTAAGTGCTCCTCTTCTTCACCAAATGAAGCCTTTTCACCTTCTGAAAGATTCAACCCTCCACTGCTTTATATTGAAGGTAAATCCAACTTTGACGGTGTAATTGTTGTAATTCTCCTCCATCAATAATTGTGAGAACCTCATACGACTCCAGTAGAAAGAAGAATTTCAAGTTATCCAAATATTAAATCCCAAACTCAAACACAGATGCTTAACAACAAAGCATTTGAGGGCTTAAGCACCACAACAATGTCTTTTATATACTGCTCATACCTAATTTTATTTTTGTTGATATATAGGTTTATTTTTGTTGTAAAAATTACTTTTAAAGATACAATAGCCAAATTAAGTCATAATGCTAACAATTATACAAGGTTTACTAATAAGTCTTATCATTCTTGTGAATTTTGTTGATTATAAAAGTGAGGAGCCCATTATTTATCAGAGGGTGCTCATAAAAAAGTTGTTAGTTCGTATTTGCTACCCACGATTTTTGTTAATTTACATCTTACATATATATTTATTTTTTCTTTTGCGTTGAGAAGGCTAGAATTGTTCTAAAATATTATGAGGTTTTCATTTGGCTTGAAATTCAAATTAATCTAATATAATTTGCATACGTAATTTCCTCCAGATTTTGTATGTGAGACATAATAGTTAAAATTAAGTCCTCATGATTATAACTACTTTCTTATCTACACTATAAGACTTACTAGTTAGCATTATAATTCTTAACTATGTTATTATTTCTAAAACCATATCCATTTCTTTCGTTGCGACTCCCATCCACTTTACAGATTACACTTTACTTTTGTCACTAATTATTGCAAATAATCTGACAATCGACAAACAATTGAGCGAACTCACCATTGAGCGAACTCGCCATTCTAGAAAATCGACGATAAGGAAAGTTACTTCCAAAAAAATAGAAATTATATAGTACAATAGACGGATAAGAGAGAGATCTCCCCCTCGTCCAAACGGAAACAAATGTATTTTTCCTCAAATTTGACGGATGGACGATAAAAATGTCTTCAAATAACTATAAACTGCTTCACAAGGCTCCAAGGATGGCAATAGTTTCACAGCTCCAGCTCCTTAGCAGCACAGGATTGCTCAGAGGCCTTGCTGAAACTTCTACAAGAAAGGGCCGCAGGGTGATGGCCGTTCTGCATCATTCCACATTCTTACAGTTCACATACAGAAATGTTGAATTACGAGCGAGTAAAACCCATGAAATGGACATCTCAAGATCCCCACAGGTCGAAATATGGAAGATACTATATGATGTAGATGACTCAAATTTTGAAGGCAGGTTGGTGCGTGGGAATAATTAGTACAAAAGCATGTTAGAACAATGGAGTTAGACGAAAACGGAAAATTAAATTGAAATAATACCTGGTTCATGAGCGAGAATCTTACATAAGCTCTTCAAATGAGTTTGCAGCTGTTGCTAACTGATCCATCAAATCTCCACCTCTTCTAAGTGGGACAAAGGCGCGAACCAAATAATCAGGCCGGCCATGGCTCCCCTTTGATTCCGGCCACTTCAATGCATCCCACCATTCACTCTCTCCTTTGATCTCCTTCATATATTTGCTGGACATTTCCACACGCGAAAGGGACTCGAGCTTTGGGCAGTTATAAACAGCCATTCTCTCTAAATTAGGTGCAATGCGCCAACCCCAAGAAATGTTGACCAGTTCAGGTAGATCTAGGAGTGATATTGTCTTCAAGCTGGGTAAGAAGAAGTCAAATGTCGGGTAGGAAGGCCTGAGACTTACTAGACTGCTAATTATGGGGCAATCTTCAGCTACAAGCACTTTTAAGTTGATGAGGTTAGCAAGCAACCCCGGGGTGAAAATGGTACTCAACTTGGGGCATGTATATAGAGTCAAAATCTTCAGATATGAAAGACAACCCTTAACAGTTGGCCCTTTCCAAATGCTCTCTAAACTCTTCATGTAATGAACACTTAAGTACTGCAGTGACGGAAGTGCAGGTCTTTCTCCTACGTCCAAGTCATGTTGAACCTCATCATCATAATCACTGTCTTTTAGACCCCAGTCATAATCATCTTCATCATTTTTGTCTGATTCGGTAGAGCACTCGGGAGAACCGTCACCACCGTCAAACTTAATATTCACAATCTCCGCACCATCTTCGTCGTCTCCTTCAGCATCTCCTTGATAATAGTCAGATCCGTGAACTATGGTTTTCATCTCACCGCATTCCACCAACAAGCAGTATTTCAACTCACTTATTACATTAATCTTGAAAACAGATAGCTTCCCCATAGTCCAATGGCGGTCTAGAAACAAAGCACTAGCATTCTTGAGTGCCTTGGCAATTATATTTGTGTTTGTCTCGCCATTCATATATTTCAGATAGCCAGATTTCTCTGAAGAAAATGCTAATTTTCTGTTACTCAATTTCTCAAACTTCTCTTCAAGGTCATCTGGCAAAGAAGATACGATGCGCTGGACATGACGGCCAATTGTCAGACTAAAATGTAATAAAGATGGAAATATCCTTACTTGATTCTTACTCCATGTAAGTTGCAGGAATTGTTGCAATAATTCAATGGTTGGAATGTACAACTTCAAGGTTTCCAAGTTACTTAAGCTAGAAAGTTCATTGATAATTGCCTCAACCTCAATGTTCCATCCCACACAATCTGGATTCACATCAATGCTTAACTCCTTCAACTTAGTGAGTTTTGATAGTGATATTCTTGGACTTGCTGCTTCCAATTTCTTAGTTTTTGTATGTTGAGCTGCACATCCAAAAAATGACACTTTGAAGCATTCCAAATTAAGTAGATCTTCAATTTCCCTGGGTAGACTAATGACCTCAGTATTTTCGAGATCAAGTACCTTAAGATTCCAGAGAGCTCCAATTTCAGATGGCAGCTCCATCATGAGTTCACAACCTCTCAAGTAGAATTCTCGGAGTGCAACCAGTCTCGAAATGGATGAGGGCAAAGATTTTAAGCTCGTATAGGACAAGTCCAGAACTTGAAGGACAGGCATGTGCTCAAAGAATGAAGGAGGTATCTCTGTCAGATCATAGTTTTTCTGCAGGAATAATTTTTGTAGGAAAGGGCAGGTCGGACTTTCTGGAACCTCTGAGAGTTTATTATTCATTAAATGGATCTCTTCCGCATCCCACTCCTTAAGCTTTGGTGCCTCTGTTAATCCCGCACTCTCTTGCCTAAGACACACAGGATGTGGACGGAGGATAAATCGATTCAGTAACACAAGTCTAGTTTCTTCTCGCATTCGAATGGAAGTTTTACCAACTTCCTCTAGCAAGAAGGAACGGAGAAGATCTTTCAAAATATCGTCTCCTTCTTCCTGCGTTTTTATTGACCCAACCCTTATCCAGCCAGAGATCAGTGAATCTCTCAAGAATAGCGTTCCCTTGTCGTGTGATGTACAGTATTTGATACAATGTTTTGATGCATTGCCCTTGCGTTGCCAGATAAATCTTAAAACATTAACCATATCTTTACTTATGCCTTCTATTTCTGATGAGGGCTCGGATGTTAATTCATGCAGGGCAAGTTCCCAAACTCCTACATCCTTCACACCCTTCAAGGCCCTAGCTAATAGAATGATGGCAAGTAAATGGCCATGGCACTTTCCAACTAACCGCACAGCCATGGGTTTCAGAGAAGAGAAATCAACTTTAGACATGTGGCCAACGTTCTTACAGAACATGTCCCATGGTAACAAATGATCCTTCATTCTGATCTCGAGATCCACAGGCATTATGTTAAAAGCTTTCTGTGATCGAGTTGCAAGCACTGTCTGCAAGTGGAAAGGAAACCTTGTTTTGCTGAGGCCAGGGATATCCAAGGTATATAGATTTATTGGCTCATCAATGCAATCCAGAAGGAGTAAGCAGTTGTAGTGTTTGAAAGGAAAGTTCACTGGCAGAACACCGTCAATACCTTCATTTCTCTTCTTCCAAGCATGTATCTGCTGTTTGATTTGCCTTTCAATGTCTCGGATACTAGGATGTTGAGGAATGGAAACAAAGAGGACAACATTGAATATGTTTCTTATTTCCGGTAGATTTGTCAAGGCTTTTGCTACTTCCTTCCCCCTAATTCCTGAGATTCCAATACTTCTGAATGTTCTCTCCTGGATGCACTTCATAGCTTGGCGAATAGCGGAATCACTTGCCAATCTATACATCGCTTGTGGTGCAGGATACGCTCCATCAGGCCATAACCAAAGCTCACTCGTGTTCTGAACCATGTCTTCTGCTAAATAGGGGACCATGTCAAACGCAGCCTCAGCTAGAAGTGCTTTGACATCCCAAAAGAGTTCTGGAATGCGCCTAGATATGATGTTCCTGCAAGTTATGTAGTCAAAGTGGCCATAATTCGTATCTGAGTGAACAACCAAGTCTCTCATACAGTCACTGATACGGGAAAATATGCTCGTGAGAGTGAAAACATCGACAGCAACTTCAGGTTTCATGGAATAAGACAATAAGAGGTATAAAACGTCCTTCCTCCTGCTTAACACCTCGGCCTCCAGCTCCAAAGCTCTAATTTTCTCTTTAATTTCTTTCATTCCATCACCTTCTGATAAGAGTGCAGAATAGTCTCCTGGTGGCAAGGTCTTGCAGGCCAAGAGTCTATAATATTCCATGAATCTCATTTCTAATGGGTATAACAGCTTTCCCTTTTGGGTTTTTTGGGTCACTTCACTTGCAAGCAGCTCCATTTCTTCCCTGGATAAGTCGGGCCACGTTAGCCACGTTGGTTCAAGGTAGCGCCATTCCATGAGTTTAGACTCGGCTACTTCCTTGTTCTCTTTTCCTTTCTGGTCGTGTGAGGCCTCTCCCTTGACCAAGTTTTTAACATAACCCACCCGCTTCCTCTTCGATCGGAGCATCCTAGTGGCCGGAGGCTCCCGCGAGTAACCCATCGAATCCTCATGACTGCATCATTAATCATTTAAAGAAAAGGTGGAGGAAGTTGGTATCATCTGTATCTGTATATCTATGTATATATGTAGCAGTCGATACGCAAAGTGAGAGACGTAACGTAATGAAGTGTAACCTGACCAGCTCTACTTAATGTAAAAATTATATTCGAAATATAAAAGTGTCGCTAAAGACTAAATATAGCCAGCTCTGCTTAATTACTAGACTAATCTATTAAGACTTAATTCGGATTATTGTATCCCTCACCAGCTCTAATACGAAGATAAAAATCCATAAATCCAAAGCACATATATGACTTACGAGATTTTGAACAAACCAAATGAATTAATAGTTGATTAAATTCGATGTACTATAAACACATTTATATGTATAATTTTTTAAATAAGATCTCACAATCAACAAAATAATTACATCTCGTATATAAGATTTATAAAAGAAATGACATATGATATCTTAAAAGAAAACAAGTGATCCAATTACTCTTAGTGTATTTGAGACAATCTGCAACATTAGTAGACCTGGTAAAATATTACCTGGACCCGCGGGTCTACTTGTATCAGCTCAAAAAGGCTGGGTACCGATATATATATATAGGAGACCCGCTGAAATTAGACCCGAACCCGAACCGACCCTTAATTTTCAGGTCGGTTCGGGTCGGGTATGTGTTACCAGAATTTACCCAGATTTTGTGCTGTATAAATGGTTTTAGGGTTTCTTACCCTTCATTCTCACTTTATTCTTTTCTCGTCCAGCTGCCACGCTCTCTCTCTCTCTCTCTCTCTCTCTCAGATCGTCGACTCCATGCCAAACCCACACGACAGCCGCCAGTCACAACTCCCTAGACTCCATAGTCCACAAGATCGCAGATTCGCGCCTCTGCCGCCGTGTCTTTCCATCGTCCATCATAGATCCACGCCTTCGTTGTCATCTCTTTCCCCTTAGACCACAATTGCAATCCGCATGACCACTACCCCCGTCAGTGCACTTCCATAGATCTACTACCACCGACACCGTCAACGGTGGCTACTTCCACCGCAGATCTATCGTCAGCCACTTCAACTGCATATCTAACGACGGTCATTTCCACTTACTTCGTCACCTTAAAGCCCCCTCTACTTTTTTCAACTCCCGTTTTAGTTTGGCTTGATGCTCTGGAACCAATTAGATACTGTTACAGTAACATCAAGCCATTAAACCAATTAGACTGTATCAACTTGTGTTGTAGTTTAGTTTATTATGTTGCGATGAATGATTTTGTTATTTCTTTGTAATTTGCATGTATTTGTTAATTATTTTGTTCGGTAGATGTATAAATGGTGGATTATGTTGTGACTTTCGGTGAATCTTGATGGTGGTTGTGTAGATATGCAGATTGTTGTGTTATGACTTTTGATGGAGAAGAAAAATATAAAACATTCAAGAATGAATTGGCTGTTAAAATATGACAAAATGATGTAATTAAAATTTGTTTTCTCAAAAGAAAATAATTAATCTTCTACGCGCGGATAATACCCTACCTACAACGGTAGGGTACGGGCATAGTTATTAAAATCGCAGACGCACCTATGGCACAAAAGGTCTCCGGAGCCTAGGCGCAGGGCGCAGGCGCGCGCCTTTTCAAAGCGAGGCGTAAAATTAAAATAAATAATAATTAATAATGCATTAAAGCAATTAAAATATGAAAAGAAAAAAATTAAGAACATTACGATTAACAAACTTCCAAACACCAGAAAAAGTTTCTAATTCCATAACATCGTAATATAACAAACTTCTAACATTATAAAAGCCCGAAAACAACTTAAAATCAATTCAAGTAGTTACATGTATAAGACATGCAATTCATATAAAATCAGGTATACAAGACATGCAATTCTTATAAAATTAATTCACGTAGTTACAGGTACAAGAAGGAAGTGACTACAGTACTGTCACAGTCGATTGCAAAGAAAGGAGTGATTGCAAGTGAACTAATGGAGTGAGGGAGGGGAATAAAGAGAGAGAACAAATTGGTGAGGTGGAGCCGTGGAGCACTGAAGCGGCAGACCAGCAACAGCGCAGCAGTAACGTGTGGACTTGTGGAGAGCTGGAGCGGCAGACCAGCATGTAGCGTATCCCCATGGAGACGCAACCTTCATCATTTTAGAAATGGAATTCTGATACAGCTTATTGAGAGTTAATTGGTGAGAAGATGAAGAAACAGAAGATCGTGGAGGAAGAAGAAGTCTATTAGAATCAGAGAGAGAGATAGAACTAGAGAGAGAGAGTAATGCTCGAAATGTGATCATACATGTTTGCGCCCTTTCCCCCCTTCTCTGATTTAAGAGAGTTGCAACAGAAAATGAAACAGAAAATGAAACAGAAAAACAGCGGTAAGTTTGAAAGTGATAAGAGCCCAATACGATGCCGTCTCATTTAGGGAATTTAAGTAGCTAAACGCTGTCGTTCAACTAGTTGCTTAAGTGACTGATGTGGCGTCGTCTTCATTGGCGCGAAAGTCACTTCCAGGCGGCGTCGTTTTCAGCGTCTTCTTCTTGATTGAAATTTTGACTGGAATTCGGTTGCTGGCTTGCTGAGCTGGAGCTGGAGGTTGAGCTGGAGCTCCTTCCTGTGGTACTTCCATTTCCTGAGCTGGTGGAGCTTCTTGTGGAGCTCTGGTTGTTACATCCCCACCTCCTTCGATTGACCCTTGTCCCCAAGGGTCAAAATTTGGGAATCTGGACTTGATGGTGTCCCAGTCTTCCCACGTCTCGTCCCCTTGGTTGGCGTTGGACCATCTGATCAGAACCTGGACGATAGCTTGATTGTTGCGTTTAGTCAGCCTCCTATCGATTACAGCAACTGGTTCCATTAAAATTTGGCCTTCCCTGCCGAGATATGGTAGCTGGGTTGAAGGGGTAACCTGATTACCCAGCTTCTTCTTTAGCAGGGAAACATGAAAAACTGGATGTATTTTAGCGGTCTCAGGGAGCTTCAGCTTATAGGCAACCTTGCTGATCTTCTGAATAACCTGATATGGACCAAAGAATTTTGGTGAGAGCTTCATGTTTCTTCGGAGACCTAGGGAGGTCTGTCTGTAGGGTTGTAGCCTCAAGTAGACCCAATCTCCTTCCATGAATTCCCTCTCAGTACGATGGAGATTCGCGTACTGCTGCATCCTGGCTTGTGCTTGTGTCAGGTTGTCCTTAAGAAGGCCCAAGATCCTGCTTCTGTCCTTCAAATAGTTATCCAGTTCTGCAATGTTGGTAGACTCTGGTGTGGCTAGACTAAGAACCCTAGGTTTATAACCATAGACAGCTGCAAAAGGGGTCATCTGGATAGAAGCATGGTAGCTGGTGTTGTACCAATGTTCTGCCAGAGTCAGCCATTTAGCCCATGAGTGTGGCCTATCACTGCACATGCATCTGAGGTAATTTTCCAAACATTTGTTCACCCTTTCAGTCTGCCCATCTGTCTCTGGGTGGTAGGATGAACTGTAGGCTAGCTGAGTTCCCAGCAGCTTAAATAGTTTAACCCAAAAGTTAGATAAGAAAACCTTATCCCTGTCACTCGTGATGGATGTGGGCATTCCATGGAGCTTGAAGACATTGTCCAGGAAACTCTGTGCTACTACTTCTGCTGTGAAAGGGTGTGTGAGGCTGACAAAGTGAGCATATTTGCTGAGCCTGTCTACCACCACAAATATGACATCCTTCCCTTGAGATTTTGGGAGTCCTTCCACAAAGTCCATAGTCAAGTGTGTCCATAATTGACTGGGAATTTCCAAGGGTTGGAGTAGTCCAGGATAGGGTACATTCTCATGCTTATTCTGTTGACAAGGAGGGCACTCACTCACCATCTTGGTTATCTGTTGCTTCATGTTGGGCCTCTAGCAAAACATGGAGGCTCTCCTATATGTGTTTTGGATACCAGAGTGTCCCCCACAACCAGAGCTATGTAACTCTTGCAAGATCTGTTCCCTGAGCTGGTGTCCTTCCCCCACATATACCTTTCCCTTGAATCTGAGTATCCCTCCCTAATAGGAGTAATAAGAGGTTGCCATGGGATCCATTACTATCTCCTGTACTGCCTTTTGGGCCAGATTATCATTTTTCAGGCTGCCTTGTAACTCTTGTTGCCACATTGGGGTCACTATGGTCATGGCCTTACATTCTTCAGGGTTCTGCTGTGGAAGCCTAGACAAGGCATCTGCAACCACATTATCTGTTCCCCTCTTATAGTGCACTTCAAAATCAAAGCCAAGAAGTTTGGACAGTAGCTTCTGTTGTAACATAGAAGTTACTCTTTGTCCCAAAAGGAACTTCAAGCTGTTATGGTCTGTCCTGACTAGGAAATGGCTGTGACCCAAGTAAGGACTCCACTTAGTGACAGCATGTACTAGGGCTAGAAGCTCTTTCTCATAAGTTGAGAATCCCAAGCATTTAGTACCCAGTCCCTTGCTGATGTAAGCAAGAGGCCTTCCCTGTTGCATGAGCACAGCTCCAATGCCAGTATCACACGCATCAGTCTCTACTTCAAAAGGCAAGGTGAAATTTGGTAAGGCCAAGACAGGGGTGGTTGCCATGGCCTGTTTTAATGCACTGAATGCCTGCTCTGAAGAATCATCCCAGTGGTATGCATCCTTCTTGAGTAAGCTGGTCAGGGGCTTACTAATCACTCCATAGCCCTTAACAAATTTCCTATAGTAACCTGTGAGGCCTAGGAAACCTCTCAAATCTTTAAGATTCCTGGGGGTTGGCCAATTGAGCATGGCCTCAACCTTACTTAGGTCAGCTGCCACACCTTGTTCTGTCACCACATGTCCCAAATATTCAACTTGTTTCTGGGCAAATGTGCACTTGCTTAGCTTTGCATATAGACTATGGTGTCTCAACAGCTGCAGAACTTGCCTGATGTGATGAGTATGAGCCTGCACACTTTTACTATACACCAGTATATCATCAAAGAAAACTAAGACAAACTTCCTCAGATAGGGCTGGAAGATAGTGTTCATTAGGCTTTGAAAGGTAGCTGGGGCATTAGTTAGCCCAAATGGCATAACTAGAAATTCATAGAGCCCTGTGTGAGTCTTGAAGGCAGTCTTATGAGTGTCACTGTCTACCACCCTTATTTGGTGGTAGCCACTCCTTAGGTCCAGTTTAGAGAAAATGGTGGACCCTTGCAGTTCATCCAACAGGTCATCAATAACAGGAATTGGGTACCTATCCTTGATTGTGAGTTTATTTAACTCTCTATAGTCTATACACATTCTCCAGCTTCCATCTTTTTTCTTGACTAAGAGAATAAGTGAAGCAAATGGGGAGTTGCTAGGTTTGATAATACCTGATTCTAGCAACTCTGCTATGATCTTCTCAATTTCATTTTTCTGAACATAGGAGACTCTGTAGGGTCTCAGGTTGACAGGCTTGGCACCTTCAATGAGCTGGATGGGATGGTCATGACTCTTGTGTGGTGGCAACCCTTTGGGTTCTTCAAATACATCTTGGTATTCTGTCAAGAGCTCTTGTATCTCAATGGGGTGTGTATCTTCTGATGAGGGAATGGTCACTGCATATACTTGGCCATAGAGTGTCCCCACATTGCTTGTGATCAGCTTGTTCATAGCTGTTGCTGTGATCATCTTAAGAGTAATGCCCTTGAACTCTCCCCCTTTCAGGATGATTAGCTTGCCATGGTATTGGAATGAGATTTGGTTGCAGTCAAAGTTGAAGTTTACATTTCCAAGTTGTTTCAACCACTGTATTCCCAGAACACAGTCGCATCCACCCAGAGGTAGGATCCTGAGGTTGGA
This sequence comes from Escallonia rubra, assembly GCA_033065855.1. NCBI lineage: Eukaryota > Viridiplantae > Streptophyta > Magnoliopsida > Escalloniales > Escalloniaceae > Escallonia > Escallonia rubra. The sequence goes on along the minus strand of JAVXUO010003170.1, from coordinate 38,357 downwards.
AGTGAACTTGTGAGCTCCCATTTCCCATGTGAAATCCTTACACATGGTGTCAGTCTTTAATCTGGCTCCATTAGCTACTGCGACTGTTAATGGTTTTGTGCCTTCCAGTGTGCATCCCAATCGTTTAGCTGATTGAGGATCCAGAAAATTGTCAGTTGACCCTGTGTCAACCAATATACTGAACTCCTTGCCCTTAACCATGCCAGGGATCCTTATAGTGTGGTGTGTTATGTTGCCAGCCAAGGCATGGACACTGATCTCAGGTTCCAAGTCTGGTTCAGGTGCTGGGCCAGTGAGTTTTTCCTCAGCTCTTGTCACAGTCTGTTCTTCAGGCAGCTCTGTGACATCTTCCTCATCTGCTATAATCATAGCAATTGTTCTCATAGGACACACATTCCTATGCCCATTCTCAAATTTAGCTCCACATTTGTAACACAACCCTTGGGCCATTCTTCTCTGGTGTTCTTCTGTGGTTAATTGGTTGGTTCTTGGGGGGGGTCTAGGTGGGGTAGGTAATAGCCCCTTTTGTGGTAGGCTTTGATGTGGATTCAGGTTGGGCTGGAAAGGGAGGGTTTGTAAGGGTGTAGGCTTCAACATTGGGGGTTTAGAAGGAAAAACTGTGGAAGTAGGCTTAGAGAGGGTGTGGTATGGGTTAGATGATTGGAAGGAGGGTTGCATGGCTCTGGGGGGTTTGAATAAGCTTTGTATGGCCACCTCTTCTCGTCTGGCTATGTGTATAGCCTTGGATAGGGTGTCTACCTCAAATTGCTCCACCCTACTCCTAATTTCAGGCTTGAGTCCACCAATGAAACTCATGCAAAAATAGGTCTCATCCAAGTAAGCAAACTCCTGCACCACTTGTGCTCGCATTTCTTCAAATTGATTGAAGTACTCTTCAATTGAACCAGTTTGAACAAGTCTGTTAAAACTTCCCATTACACTAACCCCATTAGTTAATGAGAACCTTGCATACAGGTCCTTGGTAAACTGCTCCCATCTTACCCTGCCTAGGGGCTTGATGTATGCTGCATACCAGCATTCGGCTTGTGCATCGAAGTGAACTGAGGCATACGAGACCTTATAGTCTTCGTGAATTGGGCAGAATTCGAAGTATTGTTCACATTTTCGCACCCAGCCTCTAGGATTTATCCCATCAAACTTAGGGAAGTCTAGTCTGGGAAACCTGGGCAAATTATTGTCCCTAGGTGGATACTCTGGGGGAGGAAGGTTATGATTATTATGGAATTCAATGTGATGATTCCTGTGACTAGACTCTCCTTTTTCAAGGTTACCTCGTGGAGGTGGCTCAAGCTTAGCATTGATGTGTGCCATGAAACTAGCTAATTCCAACTTAAGCTCAGTAAAACCTTGTTGCATAATAGTCTGACCTTTTTGAAGGTCTCCGATGGAGGCTTCCATTGAATCCATTCGTATGTCGTTTGCCACAAGCTTCGTATCCATGGTACCTTGGAACTCCTGTAGTTCTGCTTCAGCCGTTTGAGCACTCCTGACTGATCTAGGCATGATTCGAGATGACAATTGATTCGCAGCAAACGTAGTAGGTGTAGATCTTGTGCAGGTGACGAACTAGCTCAGGCCCCCAATTAGGAGGCTCTGATACCAGTTGTAGCGTATCCCGACGGAGACGCAACCTTCATCATTTCAAAAATGGAATTCTGATACAGTTTATTGAGAGTTAATTGGTGAGAAGATGAAGAAACAGAAGATCGTGGAAGAAGAAGAAGAAGATGTTTATTAGAATCAGAGAGAGATAGAAACTAGAGAGAGAGAGAGTAATGCTCAAATGAGATCATACATGCCTCAGCCCTTTCCCCCCTTCCCTGATTTAAGGGAGTTGCAACAGAAAATGAAACAGAAAATGAAACAGAAACCAAACAGAAAAACAGCGGTAAGTTTGAAAGTAATAAGAGCCCAATACGATGCCGTCTCATTTAGGGAATTTAAGTAGCTAAATGCTGTCGTTCAACTAGTTGCTTAAGTGACTGATGCGGCGTCGTCTTCATTGGCGCGAAAGTCACTTCCAGGCGGCGTCGTTTTCAGCGTCTTCTTCTTGATTGTAATTTTGACTGGAATTCGGTTGCTGGCCTGCTGAGCTGGAGCTGGAGGTTGAGCTGGAGCTCCTTCCTGTGGTACTTCCATTTCCTGAGCTGGTGGAGCTTCTTGTGGAGCTCTGGTTGTTACACAGCAACAACGGCAGAGAGGAGGACTAGCGGCGACGGCAATTAGAGAAGCGGCAGAGAGGAGTGGCCGGCGGCGACGGGACAGGCGCTGACGGCGACAGGAGAAAGAGATAGACAGCGGCGAGAAGTGAGAGTGAGAGTCGTGAATTGATTTGGGATTTTGGAGTTAGGGCTAATTAGTAGTAAAGCTAAAAAAAGAAAAAAAAAATCAGAAAGAAAAATGGACGGCCCATGTAATAAGATGAGAAAATATCCAACGGCTAGTATTCATGCTCCTAGCTTCGCGCCCCACCGCCGCCTTGCGCCTTGCGCCTGTGCGCCTACGCGCACCAGGCGCGCGCCTTATTGAAGGTGCTGCGCCTAGGCGAGGCACAGATGGTGAGCCCGAGCATGCCTTGCGCCTAGGCGCGCTTTTAATAACAATGGGTACGAGTTCTAAAAAAAGCCTACCCTGAAAAAATCGAGTAATATCCGACCCGTTTTTATCCGGACCCGACCGGATTTTATCCGGATCCGGCGGGTATATTCATTTGTCAGGTCTAAACATTAGCATAGAAAAATTTTGATTTGTGTAATTTTATAAAGCTTATGGTAAATGAATATAGACATATAATTTAATTTGGATAGAACCTTAAAGACCAACTCTTTTTTATAATTTATCAAATTCAAATTAACAAGCAAACTAATTAGTAATCTTAGAAGTTGTAAGTATTAGTCCTTATTTTTTACTACAATAAAGTTGGTTATAACTTAGTGACAATTATGAATGCATTTAAAAACAATTCTGTGGATTAACCCCCATCTACTAATTTTCAGTCTAATATTGTTAAACTTTATAAGTTCATTTTAGGTAATAGGCATAACCTGACAATATTTGGTATATAAAAATTATATTTTACTACAAAATAAGTGTTCATGAGAAAATACAACTAAAGGCATCTATTAGATGTAAGAAATATGGCTTAGCGATAAATAATAGTCCTATAAAATGTAGAAAGCAAATTAAACCTTTTATCAACAAACTTACATGCCAGGTCTTGATGTTGACTATTACCACCTCTAAACAACTTCAAAACAATGACATATCATCTTTGGTGATGGAACGTACTCACGAGATGCAGATTACAAGAATTAGAAAAAACATGTAGATAATAATATGAACAAACTTTGGCTCCTACTCGATTTATAGGAATCTTCCTCAAATCCCGTGTATAGTGACAATTAATAGTTCCTAAATATTTTTAATAATTTTTCTTCTAACACTTTCAGGAACAATTATTAGCAGCATTTTTTTAGTGTCACTAAATAAAAGTCACTATAAACATTTAGAGACGATTGATTGTCGCTATATAAGGGGTAGGAGTAAGATTCCTCCAACCAGGGTAGCAGCCAAAAATTTTCCTAATAATATTCAGTATTGTTTGGTCTTCCTGTTATTTATTTATTTTATTTTATTTGACAAAGGTAATAACCTATTTAAAAGTAGAAAGATGTATATCTATAAGTCCTATTAAATGTGAAAACCAGCTCTAACATTTTACAAACCTATCAGGACACATGTCGGGTTATGAAAACCGTTGGTTGCAACACATTTGTCACCCTGGTGTTCCTTTGCAACTTTTTTAACAACAAGAATTTTTTGCAACTATTCTAAACCACAAGGGTATTTTATACAATTTTTCCATTTTCAGTAGGTCAATCGACTCTTTATCTAAAAAGTCAGGTTAATATCTTACCTAGGTCCATCGTCCCCTGCCCTCGATCTGTCACTTCCTTCCTCACAAATTCCACTCGGATCACGCCCCATATCAAGGTTTATGACACCAGCATTCAGTGACCCGGTTGTACCAGGATGGTGGGATGGTATTGCTTCGCCCGAATTAGCTGAAAGGGTCATGTCCCCTGCAGATCCTGGTGCCAACGACATTAAAATAGATTTTGGTACGGACGACACGTTGCAGCTGTGATTGCCTTGGTACGTTACTTCATACATGGTGGGATTATCGTCAAGTCGATGCACACTTTTCCTGGAGGGGCATCCTCGATGGATGCATTTGTAGTATGACCTGAAAGATAAGTAACAAGTTCTATTGACACAGGATAACACTAAAGGAGCAGTGCAAAACGGATAGCTTCGGCCCCGTACGCTTACCATATTTGTTTTCTGTTTTCATTTTCTGTTTTCATTTTCATGATTTTCATATTCAGTTTGAAAATCCATTCCTGTACTTTTATCATTTTCACAAAAAAAAATTTAGCTATTTTTTCTTATATTGGGTTAAGTTTTGAGTGAAAAAAGCTGAAAACACCTTTTAGGTGTTTTCAGTTTTTTGTTACTATTTGAGTAATTTTATCCAAAACGAAAACAGAAAATGGTAAAAGTACGCAAAAAAAGAATCTTTTTCATCATCATTGCTAAAAACAGAAAACGAATATGGTAAGCGTACCGGCCTTCACTTTTGTTGATTGCAATCTGCTCTAAGTTTGTTTCGTATCAGCCACATTCTGTTAAACTAGTCAACTTAATAGAGCTTGAAACTTGATAGAGAGGTACCAATCGTCATACCAAGAAAAGAATCTTCGATACACTGAAAAAATAAGTGATATATATGACTTGATGCTGTCAGTTGACCAGATTTGATTTATTAAAAACCAGAGCTCTCTTTTCAGAGTGCAAATTGGCTTTGCTTTTGCTATTATCACTTTTTGGTAAATGACTATGCAAAAGTGACTGCGCCGTAAGCTGCCCTCCACTTGCTTGTGCAAGAGTGCATGTTCCTGCTCGTGGAGTACAAAGCCGATGAGCACTTTTTGCAGCCGAGCACTTGGCTCACCTGCTTTTGGAGAAAAAACTCGAACTGGGCCGAGTGAAATACCAGAAGCAATCCAGTAACCGTACCTTGGGTATTTTGACCCTCGAACAACCGTCCTGGCATACCTCCTCCAATGATAATCGTCTGCAGGTGTATTTCCCTTCGGATCCATAGAGACCATCCGCGTCTCTTCGAAATATTTTGTTCGAGAATCTCTTCCAGCTTTAGAACCTTCATGTTTCTTTTTAGATGGTGATGAAGAAACCGAACCTTGGTGAGACCCATCAGATACAGATCCCTCTACCTGTCCCTTCGCTTGCCCTCCTGATCTGTTGGACGTAGGAGGTCGAGCGTTAGGTTGCTCGACTGAAGCCTTGTAGCTTTCATCCATCTCCCCACCTAGCGATGTTTCAACTTTCCTTTTCTCCGGACGCCTTTGGGTATGCACATTTCTTAATTGTATATGCACGTCCTTTTACCTGCTTTACTGCAAATTTTCCTCCAATACAAGCCATCATCGCATGTTCGATCTCGGCAACCTGGTGGCAAAGATCTTGAATTGTCTTTTACATCTGTGTTGTCAAACAGGGACAAGATCTTATATAGAATTGAGTTGGAGGTTGGTAATGGGCCTCAACATGGCGTACCATCTGTCCATGATCAAAAGTGAAGTGTCCCTGGACAAACAAAACGTTGACACTAAGTACATACAAATGGTCATATTACAAAGAGAAAATATGTTTTATATGCATATTTCTAGAATAATCATAAGTTTCAACCTAATAAACCAGGAAGGAAAAAAGAAAAAGTGAGAGAGATCATACACTTCATCATAAGCAGCACTTTAACGGAACAAGAGTAAAAAAAAAAAACAGAAGCTTAGAGAAAGGAAGAGAGAGCACAATGGCAGGAAAACTTCTCTCTCTTATTCATTCAAAGTAAGATTGTCCAACATTTTTTGTGATATCCGTCGGTGAATAAGACTAGGTGTAGCTCTGAGACACTGATCGCATAGTCGGAAAAACAAACATTAGCCAACATTCTAAAACAAAGCAACTAATAACTACCTTGAGCTTCAACAGAAGTACATCTACAACATGTTGACCAACTGAACGCAAATAGAGATGGGCACCTCGGAAGCTATTTTTCGCGCAATGGGACAATGTTTTGCTGACTACACCTTTGAACCCGAGTCTCACTCTCAAAACAAATCTTTGCTACAAAACAGAACTTCAAGAGATCAAAAAGCTGTATCCAAACATTTTTGATAAATCAACTTGCGAGTAAATTTTCTGCAAAACAAGGAGACACTTGATGAAAGCTTTGCTGTAACCTCTTCTCCTTTCCGTTTTCTCCTCTCCTTGGCAGCTATACTTATAAAGTTAACGGTGAATTAAGCGATGATTTTTTGTGGGTTTTGAACTTTCCAAGAACCATAAACTTGGATCCACTGCCTGCGTAGTTTCTCGTTGTTGTACAAGTATTTCTACTATTAGCGCACGCTTTGATCCTTTCTTATGTGTCAACTATACAATGTGCTGGAATTCTTGCAAGAAAATGGCAAGAACAACTCCAAAAATAGTGTAAAATTAGTTGGCTGAGATAATCAGAAACTCTCTCTGCTTGTCCTTCTCCCCTTGCGCGTGTGAGTCTTAGACTCAAGCACATTTTACTAAAAAGACAGGGAGTATCCTCTTATATACTCCTTAAAGTTCTTTACAATGGTTAATGTGGGACAAGTATCTTTTAAAAGCTTAAGTATGTAAGAAACCATTACTTAGCATTTCTAAAGCACTTATGGTTTTCCTCAAAAGTCAAATATTTTTCTCAAAAAGCATTCTTGAAAAGGCCAAGGAGTGTCATCTTATATACTCCAACACAATGTTTTGTGTTTTAGCACTTGTTTTCTTCACAATCGCCGCAGGAAAACTGGTTTTCCAATCAACTTGTTTTCTAGAATTAAGATAATGGTTCTGTCTTGGTAAACGCCATGGAATTATTTTCATAGCCAATAATGTCTAGAAGTGCTCTAGATTCACAATTACCAAAGATCCTTAGAAACATCGGACCAATGGCTTACCCCTAAAACCTTGCCATTTGAACCCAGCCTTTTAGACTTAGGGAAAGGAAGTTTCTTTGATACAGAACGACAGGGAAAGAACTTCAATTGGCTTAAATGGCACCCTGAAAGCTAAGCAGAGCACTTGATGACATGCAGACACTGCTACAAAAGGCACAAAAGGCTCTGAATTACATAAGCACAAAAGGTAGCAACCAAACAACTTACAAAGACAAAACCCTCAAACAAGTGCTCAACTCTGGAAGAGGTCGCAAAGCTTGTTAGCAAAATCAGAAGGCAAAATTTGTTTCGTTTAGACACATATACCAGGGTGTTCGTAAATTTTCGTCCTCCACACTGAACAAAAATGAAATGTAAAAACTACCAATCAAAACAGAAAAATGGAAGAGACAGAATGTTATTTCAGACAGGGTATATAAACAGGAAAATCAATATTCTAACTAGTGATTTCCAAATTGGCAGGCACATTCTGTGTTCAATTTGGTATTTACAGACGACCAATTTGGGGTTTGTCATATATTGCTTTCTTCTTACAAGGTAACTTGCTGAATCAGGCTCCGCATATAAGACTTCTTGTTGGTATTTAGGGAGAGATGATGCCACTGCCATAAATCCAGTTTAGAGCTGACTTTTCCTAGAATGATATGACTTTGATCCAAGAAGAAAAAAACTTTGAAAATGCAAAAAGGAACAGATGGAATCATCGGTCACAACCAACTGAATATCCCAATACCGCAGCCCCAACTCCCAGACCGCGCCCATGAAAACAAGAAAAAAAAAAGACAGAAAGAAGGAGAATATATATATATACACCCAAGAGAAGAAAATGGTGTTTGTAAAGCAAGCATATAAGTGGCGAAAAATGTTACCGATTCTTAAAATAAATGGTTAAAACAAGAAAAAGAGTATAGAGATACATACCAAGCAGAAGCAGATCAGGAGCTGAAAAATAGAATCTTGTTAGAAACTGTACGATTGATTTATGAGTGACGAGACGCCCGACCAATTGCTTTCATTGCTATAAACAAAAAGTAAAGTTGCTTTAATTTTCAACCATATTATTCTACCTTTCGCAGTCACACAAGCATTGAAAAACTAGGTGCAATTATTGAAAGGCTCATTACATATAGGTAGGGGTGAGCACGGTTCGGTTTGATTCGGTTTGGAGGCTAAACCGCAAACCGAACCGATGGACCTCGTTCACAAATTCTTGAACCGAACCAAACCAAGATACCTCGGTTTGAACGGTTTGAACGGTTCGGATCGGTTTGATCTTTTGCACATCTTTTTGTTTTAAAGGAAAAACAACTGTCTAATAACCAAAAAGTTGCCAGCTACCAAGCCAAAGCACTATCAACTCGTGATAGTGGAATTCATATTCTCACAGAAAGGGCAAAACCATAGAAGGATGAGCTTAGGAGGAAAAAAGAAATAGATATCAAACAAGCAGTCCTAAAATTCCAACAAGCTCTAGAAATTTGATACATACCCACTTTTATGTTTTTCTTAAGTAATTGGTTGTGCCCCTTTTTAGCATAGCCATAAAGCCTACGTCAAACAAAAACAAAGCATCTGAACATAAGCATATACATAAAACTGGGAAGATGCACTTTAAGGAAAAACACTAACGAGTCCCTAAAAAAAAAAGAAGTCTTCAATCTAAAAAGTTTAATCTGAAAGTTTACTGGGATTTGGGAATTAAGTGAAAACTGAGAACTAGGAGACGTGAAGTAAATCAGGACGTCTAGAAAGAAGAGTACCTGGGATTTAGGAAATTTGACGTGGTTGCCGGCTCAGCAGTAACCCTTGCAATCTTCCCAAATTGGATGAAAAAAGGGCTTTCTCCTCTAAAGGCAGGGGTGAGCTCTCTGACTATACAATGACCATTACGAACGAAATGGATATATATGTATATACATATGGAGAGAGGGGTTGGGGGAGAGCTGAAATGCTTGTAGTGTGTGTGGGTTTGTTATCGCTGAAGAGTGAAGAAAAAGAGTGGATTTGGACAGTGGGCGGCTGAATCTGAAGAGTGAAAGAGTAGGGCTATGGTTGAGGTATGGTTGAGGTTATTTTATACCTTGGTTATTCAGCTAACTAGGGTTAAGGGATATTTTTTTTAATCTCTTTATAAGCCCTCGGTTCGGTTCGGTTCGGTTCCGTGCCGGTTTGGAATTTCTGAACCGTGAACCGAACCGAACCGGCCTCGGTTTGAAATTTTGAATCCAAACCGTTCAAGTTTATTAACGGTCCGGATTTTATCGGTTTGGTTTCCTCGGTTTCCTCGGTTCGGATCGGTTTCATCGGTTTGGTGCTCACCCCTACATATAGGTATATAAGATTAGGTGCAATTATTGAAAGGCTCATTACATATAGGTATATGAGATTAGAGTAAAATTATAATTAATGACACAAAGTTAAAAAAAATAGCAAATCAACACCTAAAACTTTAAAAATTATCAACTGTGCAGGTGTCTATTCGTGATTGATCTGCTAAAAAAGTGTAATATAGTGCTGATATTATCTATACGTACTCTTAAAGTACCAATATGCATTTTTAAAGTACGAATTGATCAATAAATGCCTGACTAGTTGCTTTAATTATTATGAAAAAAGGAAGGACTAATTACACATATATCCTTGAGGTTTTGGAGTAATTATAGGTAAGGACAATAGTTTAACAAAATTACACTTATGTCCGTTGACCAGACGGAATCTTAAAAACCCTAACGGTTTTAATGAAAAGACATTATTGCCCCCAAGTTAGAACCTTAATTTTTTAATGTCATTACTTCATTTAAAAAAAAATAAGAAAAAGAAAGATTAATGCCAAACTCTAAACCATATAAGGTGGCCCAATCCCTCACCCCGGCAGCCCCTTCCCTCCACGACGGCAGTCCCCTTCCCCGCCGGCAGCGGTAGCCCACTTCTCCGCCGGCAGTCCCTTGTGTTATTCGCCGAGCAAAGCAGATCCACCACCGGCGACGTCGACATCGCTCCTCCCTCTCCATCTCTTCTCTCCTCCTCTTGTCGCTGCCCACTCGCTCGCCCCACGCCGGCAACTTCAGCAAATTTCCCAACCCGAACCACCGCAATGACGCCGGCCGGAATACTCGCCGACCTTTTCTTCCTCTTTGCCCTCTACTGCGGAACAGACCCTTTTACGCACAAATCCACCGCAGCGGCTGTCCCCTTCTGTTCTCTCACAATCGGCCGGCGTCATTGCGGGTTGACCAAAATTCGTCGTCCCCATTATCGCCGAAAAAAAACAGATCCACCGCAGTCCATCGTCCCCTTCTGTTCTCTCTCAATCGGCCGGTGTGGGTGGGTTGTCCAAAATTCGCCGTCCCCATCGTCACCGAAAAAAATAGATCCACCGCAGCCCCCCGTCCCCTTCTGTTCTCTCTCAATCAGCCGGTGTGGATGGGTTGACCAAAATTCGCAAATTAGGGTTTTGAACTAACCTGCTCATATTGAAACCCTAATTGGCAGATTGAAATTTTTTGATGAAATGGATTGCAAGGATATAGAACAAATCAAGATTTTAAAACCCTAATCTTTAAATTAAAATCTTAATTTAAATTTTTTAAAAATATTATGTATACACAGCACAAGGGGTAATATTGGCATTTTCAAAATACGTATTGATGACATCATCCAAAAAGTACACTTTTTGGACGAAACCCTGACGCATGGACACGGCTGATACATTTTAAAAGTGTTTGGTCACGATATATTACATTTTGAAACTTTGTGTCATTGACTGTAATTACTCCCTAATCTCAGGGACATATGTGTAATTAGCCCAAAAAAGAAAGATACTTTCATTTTTAACTTTAGTATTCTATTCTCACACAACTACCTTACAAGCATTAAAAGACTAGGTGCAATTATCGTTGGGCGCACATGAGGTTTGAGTGAAATAATATTCAATGAAATAACATTTGAAAATGTAGAAAATCATGACCCGCAACCTTCAAAAGGTATCAACCGTGCCTTTGTCCCATCTGTTGTTGACTAATTCAGGAAGTGTAATTTATTGCTGATGTAATAAATGCGTACTTTTAAAATACCAATATTTATTTTTGTAATACATATTGATTGATCGGTGTCCAAATGCCGAACTAGTTGCTTTCATCATTATAAACAAAGGAAAGATACTTTCATTTCCAACTTAGTATTCTATTCTTACACAGCTACCTTACAGGCATTAGAAAAACAAGGGTGCAATTATTGTTGGGTTAATTACATCTAGGCACTTGAGGTTATAGTGCAATAACAGTTAAGTGAAACAATGCTTGAAAGTATAGCATACATTGATCAACAACTTTGAAAATGTGTTCATCTATTGTTGACTCATTAAAAATTTATAATTTATTGCTAATGTAATTAATACGTACTTTTAAAATATATTTTTATAATACATATTGATTGATCGGTGTCCAAATGTCAAACTAGTTGCTTTCATATTATTATAAACAAAGGAAAGTTACTTTTCCAACTTCATTTTCTAATCTTACACGGCCACGGCCACATTATAAGCATTAAAAAATTGGGTACAATTATTGTTGGACTAATTACATATAGGTACCTGAGATTACAGCGAGTCAATAACACAAAGGATGAAAGATGGCAAATTTGGGACTAATAACATTAAAAATGTATAAGTTATGCCCGAGTCGATCTGTTATTGACATATTTTAAGCAGCAAAATTTTGGCGTCATCTGTGAGACCCGCCAGCCTAACCGTTTGATCTCAAGAAAATTCAATAGTTTATCCAAATTTCCGGCGACGACGTGTCGGAACCACTGACACAACCACCGCCGCTGCCACAAATTTCCAGATTGAATTATCGTCACAGGTTTCAAATTCAAGTTCCTGCCAAACAAAGAGAAGAGAACGATGTAGAAGCCATTCCACAACACTGGCGCACCAGGGGTCGAAACCTTACCGACAGTGTCACGCATAATCAGGCCACCCACCACAGTGGGCCCCCCCTTCTTTGACAGTGCCACCTCGCCGCCGTTCTTGGTTCAACTCCACGGCAACCAACGACAATGGCACCACTGCCAAGCACCCTGACATCGCGCCATCGTCACCGATTTCAAAGAAGACTCGCGATGGCCGACGAAGAAACAGTCCCTCATCACCAACGGGGTCGCGAGCACCATAAACCGCCGACCACCGCCGCTAAGCTGCCGAAGCAGCTACACAATCACAACGACTCAACCAAAACAAAAAAAAAACAACTCAGAAGACGGAAAAGCACTGTAACTGTGAGCCACCGTCGCCGCCCAGACTACTGCTACAGACGGCGATGTCGTAGCAAATCCCAGTGCCATCACAGCCGTTCTACCAAGGTGCACCAACCTCGCATAACCACCGCAACCAACGGCGACGGCGCCATCTTGTCGTCTGCCTCCCCGACATTGGTCCTAACGTCGCGCCGGCCAAGTTAACGCCGTTGCGACCAACAAGCAGCTCCGTCCGCATCTGCCAACCGTCGCGAAGCCGCCATCATCGCCGCGACTCGCAACCTGCAGTGGAACCAGTCGATGTCGTCACCGCCGCGACAGGCAGCGGACCCGCCAGCCTAGCCGATCGACCTCAAGAAAACTTGATCGTTTTGCAATTGACGGGCGGCAACGCGTCGCAACTTTCGATAGAACAGCTACCGCCGAAGGTCTCAAAATTCAACTGGCGTCTCAAAGGAAAAATTCAGAGTTCAGAATTGTGAAGATCAATTATCACAGGTTGTTATCGGCAGCACCGCCGCTAACATCCGGTGGCAACCAGGCCAAACCACCACCGACAGCAGTCCAGGACGCCAACGTTACACCCCAACGCTACTCCTTCACTGTTGCACTGCACCACCTCACAGTATTACGCTCCGTCACCATCGTGACCAGCGATGGTACTAATCGCCGCCGTCGCACAGCTACGGTTTCCAATTCGGCGTCACCGTGGGTCACCATTAAGCTCCCATTCCGTGCCATCGCAACGACAGGAAAAGCGCCACCGTCGTCTACCACAATTGGTGGCTACCGTATCCGCCACAGGCCGCCGGCGCCATTACCACCGCTGCGCATAGCCAGCAAATCGCCGCCCCAAGGTGAAAAACAAAATCACCATCGGCGCCGTCATGCAATCAATCGATGATGAAGCCCTGCCGAAGGGCTGCCGTCGTCGAGAGAATCCTCGTTGCAGACAAACGGCCCGCCACCCTTCTTCCAGATCCGTGCTACCGACACCGTCGCAATCAAGTGCCGCCGCCATCGCCACCACGGCATGTCTACCGGGAAAACATTGGCGCAACACTACCACAGGCCCGGGCACCACAAAATCGCCGCCGTCGCAGTGAGGCGGCCGATGCAGATCCCGATATTGCGAAAATAGCGCCACTTAAAACACCATCACTGATTGGCGTCATCACCTCCGTCGACCACAAGATTCCCAAGGTCATCTGGCATTATCCGGTCAGGACTTGCACCACCGCGACAACCACCAGAACAGCCGCGAAGGTGTCATGGATTTATCATCCAGAAGGCCATTGAAATTCAGAATCAAAATAAGGACATCAGCTCAGGAAATAGAGGGAAACAACTCAGTTGGAAGATAGGTTGAGCAATTGGAAAATACGCAGAGGGATTCACAGGGAATTGGCGCGCGTGACCAGCTGGACTGAAGTAAATGCTAGGAGCGTGACGACACTAATCACCAGAAAGATTTAGCTGATGTGGCAGCATTAATACATGGAATTAATAAGGAAATCTTTGTTAGGCCATTAATGATGAATTCAGTTACCACAGGTTGTTAGCATCTTTCGGTTGTAACCTCCTTATAAGGAGATGATCACGAGGAAAGAGAATCCAATGAACAATTTTATGAGAATTTCCTTCTACATTTTTCTCTCTGAATTCTTCTCTCTGAAATTCCTCTCTCTGATATCTTCCGATTGTATTCTTCTCCTTCATAAATTTCTCTCAACTGTGAACACCCATGAGTGAGACCAGCTGAGTCTTACATTTGGTATTCAGAGCAGTGTTCGAATCCTCAAACAACTGTGAATTTCATTTCAGTAAAGCAACTAACTCGAAAACCACTCAAATGGGGTACAATACCAGACAAGGCAAGCAACACCAGTTGGATGAACATGTGAACCTGATGGAGGCTCAATTTGTAGACCACTTTGGAGCCATTGATGACCAATTGGTGGGGTTAAAAGAGGCAGTCTCAGGAATCTCAGATCTAAGGTCATCGGTGGACCAATTGAAGGATGAACTACCTGCAGTAAGGCGAAGCTTGAGTGAATTACAACACATGATGCACCAGCTGATTCATCTCAAGGATGGAGAAGGGCATGGCTCTGGATCAAGGCAGTCCAAATCAGGTAAAGGATATGAACAACCCCATCAAGAATACCACTATACTACTGCAAATACTTAGTCCAAGAGTGCCTAAGTTAGAGTTTCCAAGGTTCTGGGGAGATGACTCATATGGGTGGGTACGAAAAGCAGAGAAGTACTTTGAGTTCAATCCTGTAGATGAGCAGTATAAAGTAAGTTTTGCCTCAGTCCATTTTGATGGACAAGCAGAATTTTGGTATGGGACTTACATTAAAGCTAAAGGGAGGGTCTTATGGGTTAATTTTGTAAAGGATTTACATGCTAGGTTTTCTAGCTTGTTCAAGGAGAGTATTATTGGGGAGTTTCATAAGTTAAGGCAAACAACCACGGTGGAGCAATATTACAATGACTTTGAGACTCTCAGGTCTATATTAGTGAGTGAAGGGAGCATGCTTGAAGAAAGCTATTTCATGCAGAGTTTCATAAGTGGGCTCAAGGACGACATCAGGCTTGAGGTGGAAAAATTTGATGTAGGGGATCTCTCTCGAGCAATTTTTCTTGCAAGGAAACAGGAAGCTAGCTCGTGCAAAGTGTGGCACCTACCAAAGACCATGACTAGGGTACAGTCTACCCCTACCAGCACTAGCCCAGCCAAGTTCCAAACCAACAGTCCCAGCTGGAAAACTAAACCTATACAAGCCAACCCACTTGCTTTCCACAGCCAGCAGCCACAAAAAGCCTTACTACCTACCCCAAACCAAGCACCAACCCAAAGATTTACCAGAGGGTTCTTTGATGAGAGAAGAAAAAAGGGACTATGCTATTGGTGTGATGAAGTATTCTCACCAGCTCACAATTGCAAACATAGACAGGTGTCTATGCTAGTAGTGGATGAAGAAGAAATGGAGGACACACCCTCTGTCTATGATGAAGAACTACCTGTCCAAAATAAACCTATTGAGGAAAAGGAAGAGGACATGGTTGAGATTACAGTGCATGCCATCACTGGAAATTTCTCACATAATACCTTTAAGCTGTGGGGCAAGCATGACAGCAAAGTATTTTCTATACTCATTGATACATGATCAACACACAACTTCATTGACCCTAACACAGCTAACAAATTAGGATGCGTAGCAGTGGCTACCACCCCAATGACCATTATGGTGGCTGATGGTAACAGAGTCACTAGTGACTCCATGTGTCCAGAGTTTGCTTGGACTCTACAGGATCAGAAATTCAGTTCGGATATGATGGTTTTACCACTGGGAGGTTGTGACTGTGTCTTAGGTCTACAATGGCTCAAGACACTAGGCCAAGTCCAATTTGATTTTAAGGCAATGACTATGACAATTACAAGGGAAGGGAAGACCATCACCTTCCAAGGAGGGAATGGGAAGACTGAAGTCAAATTACTCTCAGCTGAAAGGATGCTCAAGTATTTGACACACAATGCTGGAGCCCTATGTGGACAGGTATATACTCTGACTACCTTACCTACAGGTGATAATCAAGACCCTCAGCTCACAGCACTACTTCATATATTTGTTGATGTGTTTGGTGAACCTATCCCCCTTATCCCGACCTCACAACCTGTAAGTATTAGACCTTATAGGCTGCCATATAACCAGAAGAGTGAAGTTGAAAAGATAGTCCATGAGATGTTGGATTCGGGCATTATACAACCTAATTCATCTCCATTTAGCTCCCCAGTGCTATTAGTCAAGAAAAAGGATGGTTCATGGAGAATGTGCATTGATTACAGAGAACTAAATAAGCTCACAGTTAAAAACAAATATCCCATTCCAGTTGTGGATGATCTCTTAGATGAACTTCATGGAGCAATGGTGTTTTCCAAACTAGACCTCAGGAGTGGTTACCATCAGGTGAGAGTCAACCCTGATGACATTCCAAAAATTGCCTTCACAACCCATTTTGGGCACTTTGAATTCAAAGTAATGCCCTTTGGGCTTACGAATGCACCCGCAACATTTCAGTCCACCATGAATGATGTTTTTAAACCTTACTTGAGAAGCTTTGTGTTAGTATTCTTCGATGACATTCTGGTTTACAGCAAGAGTTTTGAGGAACACTTATAACATCTCAGGGCAGTGCTACAGACCCTTAGGCAACACCAGCTCTTTGTGAAGCATTCTAAATGTAATTTTTCTGTTGGAAAAGTGAAGTATCTAGGTCACTTAATTTCTGGAGAAGGGGTCTCTGCTGATCCCAGCAAAATAGAGACCATGACTAGCTGGCCTTTGCCCAAGACTCTCAAGCAATTGAGGGGCTTCCTAGGCCTAACTGGTTACTACAGAAAGTTCATCCAGAACTATGGAATCATTAGCAAGCCTTTGACTAAACTGTTACAGAAAAATAATTTCAAATGGGAACCAGAAGCCTTAACAGCTTTTGACAAACTCAAGGCAGCTATGGTTAGTGCTTCAGTCCTAGCTATGCCTAACTTTTCTTTACCATTTACAGTGGAAGTGGATGCAAGTGATCAAGGAGTAGGGGTTGTACTCATGCAAGATGAGAGACCCTTGGCTTTCTTTAGCAAGGCTTTTGGACCTAGAGCACTGTCACTATCAACTTATGAAAATGAACTAATGGCAGTAATGCAAGCAATTATGCATTGGCACACCTATCTCAGTATACAACCTTTCTCAATCATGACTGACCATTGTAGCCTGAAATATCTATTGGGACAAAGAGTTACTTCCTTGTTGCAGAAGAAGTGCCTCTCCAAACTTTTGGGCTTCACTTTCACCATACACTACAAATCAGGAGCTGAAAATGGAGCAACAGATGCCCTATCAAGACTACCAACTTCTGATGTTGGCAATGGGGAATGCAGAGCCATTTCATGTATCACACCAGTGTGGCTAACTGAAGTCAAGGATAGTTACCAAGAGGATCAGTTCATCATGGAGCAAATTCAGTCACTTACTATAGATCCTTATGCAACTTCTGAGTTTACTTATGAGCATGACATTGTGAGGTACATGGGCAAGATTTGTGTTGGACAAGGAGGGGAGTTGAGGGCTCAAATTTTCCAGACACTACATTCATCTGGAATTGGAGGACATTCAGGGATCTCAGCTACCTACAAAAGGATTTCAGCAGTATTCTATTGGCCCTCTCTAAGACATGATGTTAAGGAATGGGTGAAGGAATGTGACATTTGCCAGCAAAATAAACATGAAACTGTGGCTTACCCAGGTTTACTCCAACCTCTCCCAATTCCATCACAATTTTGGAGTAGCATTTCATTGGATTTTATTGAAGGTTTGCCTAAATCTGAACACAGAGAAGTTATTTTGGTTGTGGTGGATAGGCTAAGCAAGTTTTCACATTTCATACCTATAAGCCACCCTTACACAGCACAAGGAGTTGCCCAAGTGTATTTTGACCAAAATTTCAAGTTACATGGGATCCCTGAAAGCATCATTAGTGACAGGGGAAGTGCTTTTCTTAGTCAGTTTTGGCAGAAAATGTTTGCATTGTTGGGAGTCAAATTGCACATGAGTACAGCCTACCATCCACAGAGTGATGGTCAAACAGAGAGGGTGAATCAATGTCTTGAAACCTACCTGAGGTGCTTTTGTGGAGATAAGCCCAAATCTTGGTGCAAGTGGCTTACCTTAGCTGAATATTGGTACAATACTAACTATCACACCTCACTCCAAATGACCCCATTCCAAGCTTTATATGGTTATACCCCTAAACCTTTAGGCCTTGGAACTAATGAGACCACTAACATTGGTTCTGTGGACTCCTATTTGGCTGAGAGAACCAAGGTCATGCACCTGCTTAAAAGGAATCTGGAAGAAGCACAGAACAGAATGAAGGTATATGCTGATAAAAAGAGAAGCGACAGGAGTTTTGCAGTGGGGGATCAAGTATACTTGAAGTTGCAGCCATATAAGCAAAACAGTCTAGCTCTCAGAAGGAGTTTTAAACTAGCACCAAAGTATTATGGCCCCTTCACAGTACTAGCAAAAATTGGCCAGGTTGCTTATAAATTGGATCTACCTTCACACTCCCTCATTCACCCAGTGTTTCATGTATCATTGCTCAAAGCTGCTATAGGGCAGAAATCATCAGTCTCACCCACCTTGCCTCCTACTAACTTGGAAGGTCAAGTGCTGCTGGTACCCTCACAGATACTGGAACATCAAATGATTAAAAGAGGGCCAAAGTGTGTGTCATAAGTCTTAGTAGCATGGTCCAACCTTCCAACCACTGAGGCTACTTGGGAAGATTGGGAGGTGGTAAAGCATAAATTTCCAGAGCTTATTGAGGAGAGGGAGGCTGATTTTGAAGGAGGAGGGAATGTCATGGATTTATCATCCAGAAGGCCATTGAAATTCAGAATCAAGATAAGGACATCAGCTCAGGAAATGGAGGGAAATAACTCAGTTGGAAGACAGGTTGAGCAATTGGAAAATACGCAGAGGGATTCACAGAGAATTGGCCGCGTAACCAGCTGGACTGAAGTAAATGCTAGGAGCGTGAGGAGCGTGACGACACTAATCACCAGGAAGATTTAGCTGATGTAGCAGCATTAATACAGAGAATGAATAAGGAAATCTTTGTTTAGGCCATTAATGATGAATTCAGTTACCACAGGTTGTTAGCATCTTTCGGTTGTAACCTCCTTATAAGGAGATGATCACGTGGAAAGAGAATCCAATGAACAATTTTATGAGAATTTCCTTCTACATTCTTCTCTCTCCATTCTTCTCTCTGCAATTCCTCTCTCTGATATCTTCTGATTGTATTCTTCTCCTTCATAAATTTCTCTCAACTGTGAACGCCCATGAGTGAGACCAGCTGAGTCTTACAGAAGGGCGCTCCCCACGGTCGCTACCATCACCGCCGCAACTTTAAAACGCCGGCCACGCACACGCCGCCAGTCACCGGTGATGCAAAGCTACTGGGACTAACAACAAACCTCTCAACAAAAAAGTAAAAAAAAAGAAGAGGAAGAGGCAGCTCCACCGCCACCAGAACCGGCGCTGGACGGCGCCACACAACCGCCGTTAGCAATAGATTGGAACGTCATCGCCGCCCTCCGGTCCAGATCCGTGCCACTGCGACGAGCGGCAATGCCCGTCAGCACCGTCGGCACCGTTACTGGCGACAGCGTCGGTATCATCGCCACCATCGCCGGCGTCGCGTCGCCCTCTCACCGCCATCCATTCGTCCAGATCTACGCCAGCAGCGGCGCCGCCCACGACCGCCGAACCAGCACCAATCGGCGCCCCCATCCGGCCGGTAGGCCTTTCGCAACCGGAATGACCCATCGCCGCTCCTTTTTTGCTTGACGTCGGCGATGTGATCTGACCGGCAGTAGAGGCAGCCGTGCTTCTGTCGATGAAAGGAGAGAGGCAGAGAAGAGAAAGAAAAGGTCAATTCTTTTTTACATTAACTCCCATAATTATGCATATTTACTTTCAAACCCGCAAAGGTCTTATTTATTCCACATATGCCATACTTTTTAAAAAGAATTAGACTTTGGCATATGAAAGATGCTTATTTATGTTTGAGACCCTAAGGGTCTCATTTATTCGACATGGGCCATACGCTTTTAAAAATATGAAAATTTACATGCAAATGCATATCTGTATTTTAGAGCCAAAGGGTCTTACTTATTTGGCATATACCACAAACTCTTTAAAGCCTTAAGCTTTTTAGAGTGCATATCTAGATTGAAGACCCACAGGGTCTCATTTAATTTGCATATGATGCGCATTCTTTAATGTGTGCGCATATTTTATATTGTGTGGTAGGTCATTAAAAAATAAAGCGACTATAATTCTAGGCGCTAGCAAACCTTCCGAAGGCTGCTTCTCCTATGCGCTCGTATATTACTTAGACTTATTTTTGGTCTAGCATCATGCAATTGCGTCAAGTGGTGCAAGCACGTCACAAGTCGGGGCTCCGACTACTTTGACGTTTTAAACTCACCTGCGACACGCAGTGCAGCACACCTCTGTCGGCTAACCGACAAAGCCCTAATGGGGCCTCGATGTTTAAACACCGTTCTTAATTCTGTGTTAAAATTATAGTTGCATTTTTATATGCTTTATTGCTTCAAAGGCTGTTCTCTCAGTCACGTACTTTTATTTCTTGCAAGGTTTTGATGCATAAACCACTCCATAAGCAAGGAACAAATTCACAACACCCTGTGACTTGAAGTGGCACTTAGGGTTTTTGCTGCAGTATCCTACCGCCTCGGCATTATATATCCGGTCATACAGTGACCGACTATCAACGGTCAAACATTCACACCAGCGCATGCTACCAATGCAACTGGTGAATCAGAGCACTTTGCACTCCATCCACCCCAGAGGGCACGTACGACGAGAACTTTAAGTTCCGTCCAGCCCCCCAGGACATTTACATGAGCTCTACGCTACATTTCCCCCAAGGGCCCGTACGAGAACTCTAAGTTCCGTCAACCGTCTGAGGGCATTTACATGAGCTCTACGCTACATTCCCCCTCAAGGGCACTTCTCACAACTCTACGTTCCACTAGCCCTCAAGGGACGAACACCCTCAAGGGTGACAGGATAGCACACAAGTGTTATCTGACACGGTCTAGCTTTAGTTCTAGCCCGAGAAACGGCAAAACCAAGTGGGGGATCGTCGCCCCACCCTGTTTTGTTAATTCGAAATCTGGCCAAGCGTGAGTGCGAGGCTTCTTTGCCAGCCCTTAGCTGACGATAAGGGTTCGCGTCAAAGTAAAACGCAAGCATGATGTGGTCAGCTCAAGCTAAAGAACACACACTTGCACAAAACAAACACCCTCCACATGAGAGATGACCCCTCAAGGGGACATTCAAACACTTAGCACATGCAACAACTTGCATGCACAACTCTGTGTCCTCTCTCTAGAGAGGCTAACGTGGGGCACAGCCTCTAATGGATCCCAAGATCCCATGATTCATCTCCCCAAAGATGATTCCGACTAGCCTACTTAGGCTACCTTCCAAAGACCTAGCTCCCAAGCGCTAGAGTTCTAGCATCCTACTCGGCCCACGTTCCAAGGCTTAAGCTCCCAAGACCGTAGGTCCGAACACATAGAGTAGAGAAATATTATTACCCCTATAAGCAGATGGAGAATTCCTTACAAATTTGACGTGTGTCTCCAGACACCAGGTATAAACTTCCTCAGCCAAACATTTTGGCTAAGGAAGTGGGGGGCTTATGATATATCTCAAATATACTCCTAATAATTGGGAAATAGCGATTATCTTATCAAGACTCTATCATCAGAGATAGACACGTGATTCTCTAGAATCCTAATACAATCCTAATTGGATTTGTTCACATTCAAGTCCTACTAGGGCTCTTCTTCCTACCATTATATAAAGGGGTATACCCCCCCAGGTAAAAGGGACGACACAATTACTCATATTCATGCTTTTTCAGAGTCATTATCATGTAGTTGCGCTCTGACTTAAGTATCGGAGAGTTCTCCGCCGGGAACCCCACCCGGCGGTCACTCGTTTTCTATCTTGCAGGTCATCGGTCCAGGCTCGGGTTCCGCAACGTACGCGGGACATATTTTAAGCAGTAACAGTACACTTTTTGGACGGAACCCTGACGGATGGATACGGGTGATACATTTTAAAAATGTTTGGTCACGATATATTACATTTTGAAACTTTGTGTCATTGACTGTAATTACTCCCTAATCTCAGGGACATATGTGTAATTAGCCCAAAAAAGAAAGATACTTTCATTTTTAACTTTAGTATTCTATTCTCACACAACTACCTTACAAGCATTAAAAGACTAGGTGCAATTATCGTTGGGCGCACATGAGGTTTGAGTGAAATAATATTCAATGAAATAACATTTGAAAATGTAGAAAATCATGACCCGCAACCTTCAAAAGGTATCAACCGTGCCTTTGTGACTAATTCAGGAAGTGTAATTTATTGCTGATGTAATAAATGCGTACTTTTAAAATACCAATATTTATTTTTGTAATACATATTGATTGATCGGTGTCCAAATGCCGAACTAGTTGCTTTCATCATTATAAACAAAGGAAAGATACTTTCATTTCCAACTTAGTATTCTATTCTTACACAGCTACCTTACAGGCATTAGAAAAACAAGGGTGCAATTATTGTTGGGTTAATTACATCTAGGCACTTGAGGTTATAGTGCAATAACAGTTAAGTGAAACAATGCTTGAAAGTATAGCATACATTGATCAACAACTTTGAAAATGTGTTCATCTATTGTTGACTCATTAAAAATTTATAATTTATTGCTAATGTAATTAATACGTACTTTTAAAATATATTTTTATAATACATATTGATTGATCGGTGTCCAAATGTCAAACTAGTTGCTTTCATATTATTATAAACAAAGGAAAGTTACTTTTCCAACTTCATTTTCTAATCTTACACGGCCACGGCCACATTATAAGCATTAAAAAATTGGGTACAATTATTGTTGGACTAATTACATATAGGTACCTGAGATTACAGCGAGTCAATAACACAAAGGTTGAAAGATGGCAAATTTGGGACTAATAACATTAAAAATGTATCAGTTATGCCCGAGTCGATCCGTTATTGACCCATTAAGAAAGTGTAGTTTCTTGCTGATGTTATCAATACCTGCTCTAAAAAATACCAATATGTGTTTTTGTAATACGTATCGATTGATCTATGTCGAAAGGCCCGAGTAGTTGCTTTCATTATTATAAATAAAGTTACTTTAATTTCCAACTTTATTATTCTATTCTTACACAGCTACCTTATAAGCATTAAAAAAATTCAGGTGCAATTATCGTTAGCCTAATTCTTGGGGTTACAGTGAGTCAATGACATAAAGTTAAAAAAGGTAGCAAATATGACCAAAAACTTTAAGAAGGTATAGGTCATACCAATGTCCCATCGTCATTGACCCATTAAGAAAATAAATTTTTTGCTGATGTTATCAATATTTACTCTACCAATATGTATTTTTAAAATACATATTAATTGATCGGTGTCCAAATGCCCGACTAGTTGCTTTCTTTTTAAGCACAAGGAAAGTACTTTTTCCAACTTTAGTATTCTGCTCTTACGAAGGAAAGTTACCATATGACTATCTTTGATAAAACAATCATGAAAATAAAGATTATGTTATAGGTTGTGATTTGTGGTTCAAATTTTCTTAGGTAGATGGCCATTAATAAGATTGTCCTATACTTGGCACGGATTCCGGGCTAGTGGTATTAATAAACATTATTTAGTTTCAAAACTAATTTTAAACATTCTATAATTCTATATATGTAACCAATATACTAGCTTATGATAATTTAATTTTTACTATTGTATCATTGAATAACATTTTCTAGCATGAAAATAAAAATTCATAGATTTGAGAGAACATAAAGAACAGATGAGATTAACCCCAAAATAAAATAAGAAACCTACGTGACAATTTCATTCGATACATAAATTTTAGCTTCTCTGTCTCATATTAGATTCATGTTATTTTTTCTTGTTTCCATCCAAATTATAAATTTACATTGACCTGCTACATTTTGGTTCATGCATCTAAATTTTGTAAAATTCGTGTGTTTAAAATATTTGGCTTACAATTTGCAGAAAATATTCTATAGTCCAGGAACACGTGTCCATACCATCGAAGAGTCCTACACCATGGAGTATGTGTTGGAGGAAGGAACCAGAATTGCGTGGTTTGGCAATGATTTCTCAAACTATCATTAAACACATAAAAATATGTAACTCAAAATCAGTTTATAATGAGGGTAAAGGCCTGGCGTATACTGCGAAATGTTAGTTGTTAATTTTTGTATTCTTGGATTAATATCTCAACTGAAGGACCTTGAAGTAGTCTCATCGTTGAAGGGTCAGCTTCTGGACTCTGTGCCAGCCTAATTTGATAAATAAAGGGTCCTCCATGGAATTTGCACAAACGTCAGGGAACCAAGTTTATAAACCTCCATTTTTGGCAAAATTGTTCCTCCTACTCTGGCGTTGACCTCTGCTTTATGTGAGCTTCAACCTTTGGTTTGATCATACAGCATGCAGTGAGAAGGAAGGAAGATTATGTGGTTTGAAATTCAAGAAGGTACTCAGATGATTTCATTTTCCTTCTTAACTTTTCTGCTTCAGTACTTACTTTTGTTTTGCACATAACTGATTTCGGTGCAGTTTGTTCAAGGTACTTCTTTCAAGTCTTATTCACTTTGATTTTAAAGCTCTATAGATATAATGGGATGATCACACTTGAATCTACTGAGCACGATCCTGGCCTTCTTGTCTGCTATAGCAGAATGTGCTGTGAACCAAAATGACTAATAGATTGCAGATTATACCGGATTCTTGAAGATAACAAGGTTCTTAAATTCCAAAATGCATAGATCAACTCTCAGATCCAAAACCTCAAGAAAGATACTCCCAACTCCAGTTTTCAAACAAATACGATCCAATGCTGTTGCTAAAAATTGTAATTGTTAGCGAGAGGCATATAATGTGCCACTTAAATTCACTTGGAATGTAAGAGTTCGAAAGTGTAGGGCTTATAACATTCCCAAGACCAGTAGCCATTTCTATTAACTGTTATTCCTGTGTAGCCATTTCAACTGTTCCTATAAGGTAAAACCCTCTCCGGTGCATCTGTTAACATGCAAGTAGCCATTTCATGTGTTATTCTTGCCTAGCTGTACAGAGATTGCCTTTCTTTCCGATTTCAGTACCCTGTAATTTTATGTCAAGAAATTCGTAGTGGCTTTAGCATGTGCTTGGCTTGCTCTGTAGTCAACGGTGAGTACTTATACAAGTCCTTGACACTTCACAGAATTAATGCAAAAGCCAAATCATCTTTAACCACTATTTATGTATCCAACCCTCTGAATTAATCCTTATCCCATACTTGATGGCTTTCAAAAATCACCAAGAGAGATAAATGATGCAAAGTTGGAAGCTTGTGAATAGATTGTCAAGTCATTAGAACCTTAAGTGCATAATGCTCTTACATATGGAGATAGTTGGGGCTCTGAAATTAATTGCAGTTGTTTCAGTAGCTTGTCAGAAATAAGATTCATTTCCGCTGCTGAATGTCGTATTCATATACAGCAATAACCTTAGTGGAAAGGCTCTTGGGGTCTTCTAATTTTCAGTTGGATGTCAGACCCCGAGGTTTCCCATTGTTTCACCTATACTGTTTTGTGTACACGCGTACACATCGGTTCTTGTTCCCTTTGGGTTACTTACGAAAAAGTGTCATCATTTATTTCTTGTTGAAGAAATTTTTCTGAATTGTTAGATTTTTTTTTTTCCTTCCAGATTTTAAAGTTTCTTGATGGGTGAATTAGCAGCAGCTATCGCAGCAGCAGCTGCAGCAGTTACTGCCATAGCAGCTGTAGTACCAGAAGTAAAAACAACTTGGGCACACTTCATGAGCAAATATCGTTCCTCAAACAGTACAAAGGAGATTAATGATGCTTTAAATGCTACAATGGGAGTGCTACGCGCTAAAATGGCAGATTACCAGAATGAAGTCCACAGACATAAGTCGAAGATTCCAAGTGAAACTTACAATCAGTGGATTTGCAGGGTAATGGAAATCGAAGAGCAAGTTCAATTTCTAGCATCCAAATATGAAAAGAAGAGGAAAAAGTCGTCTTTTTGTTTACTTCCACATATGGATTTAAGCAAGAAAATGAAAAAGAAGGATGTAGAAGCAGCCAAACTATTGGAAGAAAGTGAAAAGCTTGGAGATTTCATGCTGGTTGATCAACCTCCTGACGTTGTTGTGAAGATGAGAACGCCAAAAGTAGAAAACTATCCAACGCTTCAAGAGCCACTAGAGGAGATACTCAAGTTACTAAGGAATGACAAAATTAAAGGGGTTGGGATTCGGGGAATGGTGGGAATTGGAAAGACAACCATTATGAAGAACTTGAATAACCATGAAGAGGTTTCCAAATTGTTTGAAATAGTTATCTGGTTGAGGTTATCAACAGAGGGAAGCCTGGAGAACTTGAGCAAAGAGCATATTCAGCAGGCTATTGTGCAAAGACTGGAATTGGATATCCCAGAAAGTAGCGATGGTGACAGAGTTGCGAGGACCATAAGCAAGGAGTTAGAAGAGAAGAAGTATTTGTTGCTTTTGGACGATGTAAAGGAAGATGTCGACTTAGGAGAATTGGGAATTCCTGATGGGAAGTGTGGTAGCAAATTAGTACTGACAACTAGATTGGGTTATGTTTGCTCCTCTATGGCGAACAGGGTGGTCAACGTGAAAAACTTGTCTCAGGAGGAAGCTTGGAAGATGTTTCGAGACACTCTGCAACGACCCGACCTTATGGATAATCCACATATAGAGCGACTTGCATGGCAAGTGGTCAAATTGTGTGGTGGTCTTCCACTTGTGATAAAACTGGTCGGAAGTGCCTTCAAAATGAAAAAAAGTAACGAGAGTTGGGCTCACGGATTGAACAACCTGAGAAAATGGCCTGAAAAAGAACACCAGGGCATGAGAGAGATGTACAAAATGTTGAAATTTTGCTACGATAGCTTGACTGGTGACCAAAAGAATTGCTTTCTCTATAGTTCGTTGTACGCTGAAGATAGTGACATTTACACACAATGCTTGTTGGAGTCCTGGATTGCTGAGTATTTTCGTGCTCGTTGTCATGATGTGCGTGCCTACGGGCATGGTGTGTTGGAGCATCTCGAGAATATGTCTTTACTTGAGGAAGGTGCGAGTACCGAGTATGTTAGGATGCACAAATGCATCCGACAAATGGCCCTAAATATCCTATCAGATATGGGTGATCGCAGATACATGGTGAAAGCACGTGAGACACCAACAAATC
Source organism: Escallonia rubra (assembly GCA_033065855.1). NCBI lineage: Eukaryota > Viridiplantae > Streptophyta > Magnoliopsida > Escalloniales > Escalloniaceae > Escallonia > Escallonia rubra. Next base: position 11,051 of record JAVXUO010003170.1, on the reverse strand, counting down.
CTGAAATTGAGGAAAATTGGAACGAGATGGAGTGGATCTCTTTGATAGATAATGAGTTGCAAAACTTACCAGATCAACCAGGCTGTAGTATCCTTTCCACACTGTTCCTCCAGAAAAATACAAGGTTAAATAAGATCCCTCAATCATTCTTCAAAGATATGCAAAGTCTTCGTGTTCTGGACTTGTACTGTACTGGAATTGAGTCGCTACCAACATCTGTGTCGAATCTGCTCAACCTCAAAGTGCTATACCTAAATGATTGCAAAGCTTTGTTGGAGCTCCCTTCTAAAGTATTTGGACTTGAGCACCTTGAAGTTTTAGATATTCGTGGCAGTGGGATCAAGAGCATACCAGCTCATATTCACAAATTTGTTTGTCTAAAGCATTTGCGAGCATCCTTCAGTAACGATATCCAGGAAGCGGCTTTGAACTGCAAGGTGATTTCTACGTTCACTACTCTGGAAGAGTTGATGATTGATGTGAAAACAAACAAAGCAAGTTGCAACGATATGCTGGATTACACCATAGAAAATGTCGCTACCTTGAATAAACTGAAAATTTTTCAGTTTCGCTTTATTGATTGTGAGGTAGATGTCATTAAGGTGGTGGGTACCGCTCCATACATATGCGTTCCCAAAGCAGGAAGTTTTATAAGTCTGATTGGGAAGAGAGATGACATTCTCTTGTCGTCCTTCCGAGTTGCCATTGGTCGCCAGCCCTTGGTCTTTCCGCAAATACCAAACTTCTATCAATATGATCGGTACGTCAAACATTGCAGCGGACAAGACAGCGATCCGCCAATTTCTTGTGTACTTTCTAGAGCTGACGCTTTTGAACTGGTTAATCACAATGGTGCGGAGCAGCTATGGAGAACTGGAATTACGAGCATGAACCAGCTGCAAGGTTGCTTGATTGAGAATTGCGAAGGTATCAGTACCATAGTGAATGGTAATTGTAGGTTGGACAAGCCAATACTACCAATCATTGGATGGTTTTGCATTAGAAATTTGCCAAGTTTGAAAAGCATTTTGGATGGTCCTGTGCTGCTTGGAAGCCTATCCCGACTTGAGACTCTTATTATAAGCAAATGTCCAATGTTGGTCGAGATATTTACCAATGGTTTGGTGCAACAACTCTTACGGCTCCAACATCTGGAAATTGAAGGTTGCTTCGGAATTGAAGAGGTAATAAAGAAAAATGACATTGCTGGACTGAGACCTTGTGCACTTCAAAACTTGCAGGAAGTAATACTTCTTGATATGCCAAATTTAAGAAGTATTTGGGTAGATGAGTCACTGGAGTGGCCTTTCTTGGAGAGGCTGGAGATACTTCGGTGTCCCTCACTAAAGAGATTGCCATTCAGCAACACTAATGCACCGAAGCTGAGCTACATTAGTACAGAGCAAGATTGGTGGGAAGCATTGCAATGGCAACGCCAAGAGGCCAAAGAACAATTTCAGCAGTATTGCACCTTCAGGTAACATTTTCTTATGGCAATTTTCCCAATAAATCACCCCGTTTTTCCACGGAGACTCTGGGGTCATTGTATCAAATATGTATCTTTAAGATTTTTAAGAGCTGGTGTACACTTGCTGGTCTATGTTCTATGTACCTCGGACTATTGTCTAGTCCTCGTCGTGGTCGGCGAGATTCAATCTTTATTCAGTGCTTTAAATGTGTTTCTTTCTTGGCCAAACTTCATATATTTTCATCATCATCATCATCTCTCTCTCTCTCTCTCTCACACACACACACACACACAGTGCGTGGCACAGGCGCTTACTCACACTGATGGTGCTCATCAGCTTCATGGAAAAAATTAACCTTGCATTGTAAAACACCAGAATAGGCGGACATGATGGTGATATGGCAGGTGCTGTTGAGGCCTGCTGGCCTTGCAAGTGACGCATTCTTCAGTTTCACCAAATACGTTACTCCACAGTACTATTCTTGCTACACATTAGGCCGTTTTGAGTTGATTAGCTTACCTTGCAATTTAATATTGAACAAAGGGCGTGTCTACTTCATTGGAGTCTGGTTATAAGGCGGTAAATATTCAGTTAGAGCAATCAATGTTGTGAAAAAACAACTTATTTATTGTCTCTTGGGCTAGCAACTACGGTAGTTATCGCTCTTGCTATTTTAGTGCAAGGCTCAGGGCACACGACAAAGACCAAAATCAAAGCTAGGGGAAAGTATTGGGCAAAGTTGGTCTATTCAGCCGATCGAGTAATGATATTGCAGGGTCATTTGCTGTGTCTGAGGACTAAGGGACATTACGTAGCTCGAGGGAGGTCGTTTTTTTGCTGGTTAGCAAGTTTTAGGTTAGTTTCCTTTGATTTTGGAGGAAATGGACTAAGCAAAGTTGTGCTATCTCAGGACAAGGCCTCCTGGGAGGAGGACTGAACGGAATTGGTGGTTTCAATGGTTGTTAGTCAATCGTGAATCTTCTGAGTTATAGGCTAGGACTTCACTTTCTCAAGAATAAACTAACATTGTTGAGCCTCTCCATATTGTACAGTGTAGTCATGCGGAGAGAAGGATGTTTATACCGGAGTAGATGGTGAAAGGAAACTAACATTGTTGAGCCTCTCCTTTGACGGGACATTGAAGCAGTTTGAAATAGTTCAAACAATCCAACTAGGATAAGTGGCCCAAGGATTTTTATGAATTGTTTTTACCGATTTGCGTGAATCATATTAAGTTCACCTTTCTGGACGACTCAAAAATAGGTCATTCATGCTCGGCCAAATGATTCACAACGAATTGTCCCCCGATCCAAATAACTCAGTCACGATTATCAGCTGATTTTGCTTGCAAGGCGACATCACATGTTTCAATGGTGGTTTGCAGCAAGATTAGTAGCATTGGGGTCTTGCTAAAATATCAAAATTTAGACTCATCTTGGTTCCCATTATTTTGTGCCTAGACCTTTTTTTTTCTTCTTTTTCATTTACATCTTTTGGAGTTTTGTTACCTTATTCGCCTAGTCGAGATGGCCTTTATTTTTCGTTTTATTGATAAGAGGTCAAAAGTACGTTATCATGTTCCTGATTAACGGTAACCAAAACAAAACTTAATATTTTATGGCTGCTCTAAAGTTTAGAGCAATACATAAGTAGCTCCTCTCGTAAAGTAATCTCCCAATTCCTCTGTGGTTATGCCTCACCCAATCTCTCTCCTAAACTATGGTACTTTTATTTTCTAAGAGACTTTATTTTCTACGCACGCCTTCTCTTGTACTCTCTCTTTCTTGAAAAATTCTTGGTTGTCATACTTTCTCGCAAAATGAGAGACTATTTCCTACGTCTTGCTCTTCCTCTCGTCTTTCCTCACCCCTCCTAGAAGCTTTAGATGAGCTCTTTTATCCTTGTTGAACCGGTGCATGGTGGATTCACAATCCACTGCCTTGATCCACTCGACTACATCCACCCTAGCCTGAAATTTTAGGATTTGCTTTGACAAAGATCAATCTTAACCAATCGATAATGCTGGTCTCCTTAGAGTTTTGTTGTTCCTTTGTGAATGGTTAATTTGGTCTGATTTATACGTTCTTAAATCGTTTCGCGGAGAAAAAAAATTGTAATATCATGTAATGGTTTATTTAGAAAACATATTGACTTTGACTAATAACTTTCCAAAACTTGCAACTACCATCACAAGAATACAAGATTATGCTACTATTAGATTGTTGTAAATATGTTATCCAACTCCATACCAGGTGATTTCCAATACTCCATATAGAGGTATCAATGGGCCGGCCCATCCCGGGCCTAACGGGCCAGCCGAGAAAACGGGTCGGGGGCCGGGCCCAGGCCAAAGAAGAGGATATTCAGGCTCAATCCAAGCCCTGGCCCACTACTTAGGGCCGGGCCCATGCCCAACAATTCCTCCCCCCCCCCCCCCCCTCAGTTTTTTTTTTCTTGTTATTCATTTTTAGAATCCTGAGGTTATTCCTCAAGGCTCTTTGACACTTCACCTACTTCATAGAATTAAATTTAGAATTCAATTCACCTTTTTTTGTTTGAAACAAAAAGAAATTTAAATTACATAATTATTATTTATGTTTAGAACACATATAAAATGAAAATGCGATAAATTCTTTTATAATTATTCTATTGGCTTGTGATGCAGAACACAGAGTAAATTATGTAACAGAAACATTAAATAAAAGCCCACTCAGAAATCATAAAAAACACGTCACTGTCACCATACACCCACACTTCACTGCGTGTAAAGAAAATACTGATTAGATGAATTCAATTACACCTTCAAAACTATTAATTTAACTAAAAATAATTCAAAACGTCAAAAAGATGAAAATGTAATAAAATGGACTTCAAAAAAAGAAAAAGAAATTATGGTAGGGGGGCGACGGGCCTGGCCCGGGCCAAACCGGGGCCTTTTTAGGGTCGAGCCATAAACGGGCATTTTTAGGACCGGGCCTGGGCCCGTTTCCCAGATATTTCGGCCTACCTCTTGGCCCTATGGACCAGGGCCGCCCTATCTCTGTAGGCCGGCCCTTTTGACACCTCTAACTCCATAGTAACATTTAATCCTTTCGGAATGGTGTTTTCATCATTTTAATTTGAAAGATTGATATTGAAATTACACGCCGCACAATAATAGAAGTTATGATAAAGATAAGAAATAAAATGGTAAAGTAGGTCAAACCGATGTTTTTTTTCTTTTTTTAATTAAAAAATTTATTCGTAATACTATTACGCAAAACACGAAGGCCTGCCCTAGTGGGCCAAGATTGAAATACACGAAACCTAGAAGAGAGTCCATGAACTTCATCACATTAGTATCAAACCTCTTATCAATGTTGATTGTTAATTACCATCATTTATTCCAAAATGTTTGCAACCAACAACCACCGCCAACCATCAAAGCAATCCTAGTTCCTCGAGTATCACAACTAAAAACTACCTTCATCAGCTAGTTGAAACCTCTCTGATCACTACAAATTTCAATTCACCCATCGCCATCTTCTACCGGCAACTACTTACTTAGGCATTAGTGGCATTTTCAATTTGGTTTATAGCAATAATAAGGAAAACGTCGTAGCTTTTGGGATTGTAGAGAGTCAATTTGTAGCTTTTTTTTATATTTTTTTTCAATTTCGCAAACTCTAAAATATTTTGTTAGTGTCATCTTCCTTTTTTATTCCACCCGGTTTCCGGACACCACATTGGCAGCCGACTAATCCGGGTTCGAGCCAGGGCCACATGGGCGGTAAAGCTCCCTACCAAGTTTTAACGCAACTGCATTCCAAGGCTGAACACGAGACCTCTGGTTAAGCTGGGCAAACCTGCAGCTGACCTACGCGCTTGGTGATAGTGTCATCTTCCTTACAATTAAAAGGTTGCAAAATAAGTTATTTGTCGCTAAGAGATACAATTACCTTTTCATCTCTGTAAATAGGTTAACAACATTGATACGGACTACCATGGACTTGACAAAACTAGACATAGGGGTGCGTAGAATGACAATGGCTCTTGAAAAATAATCTCAAAAGCCTGAACCGGAATCCCACGATCGGTCGTATAAATTATAATTTTGATTCTTTAAAAAAAAATTAGGACAAAACTAGACACATTATGCAGAAAAGAGCCTCCAAAAAGAATGATACCCTTTGCAGCACAAATACCCAAAAAGGTAATCCATTCAATCGTTTACTCCATCCAACCCACTGGCTTGGTTAGTGCATCAATTAACGTATATTAATGCGAAAATATCTAGTAGATCCGCTTTTCGTTCTTTTTTAACTCCGAGATTTTGTGAAGAAACTAAAATTAAAGATTTCCAAAAGCAGTGTCATTCAATCCACAATGCAATCTCGGTACTTATCTCTTTTATGCACCCTTAACCTACTACTCTTGTAGTTTCTGCTTTTTTCGTGTAAATTGTTGGTCCTCTGTTTTAGCTTAGTTCTTCTCAAATGGGTCTTTGATTATCACCAGTTCTGCTTGGTTTCTTTGCTTTATTTTCGAATGGGTTTTGGGTAATCATTCACTCAAGCCCTAAAACGTTGTTCTTGGTCGGAAAGAGTAAATCTTAATGACGGGTTTCTGATTTCCAGTGGTTTTTAGGGAAGATTCTGGGAATTTGTGAAATTGGGTTACTCTTGTGTTGCATTCTTCTAGGGTGTAGTAGTGAGTGAAGATCAAGTAATTTTTTGTGAAAGAAGCACATATGAAGAGAAAGACGAAAAAGACCCCACGGAAGGAAGAAATTGCAGAGGACTGGTGCTTCGTCTGCAAAGATGGAAGGCAGCTGCTCATATGCGATTACAAGTGCGTTCTCTCTGAACCAATTCTTTAGTGCTCAATTCGTGTAGTTAGGGCGGTGAATCTGTTTCTTTTATATATTTGCCGTTTTCTTGGAATGAAGGGTATTTTTGTCATGTCGGTAGCTGAGTAAAAGGTGTCCCCAATTGAAGGGCCTACCAGAAGTCGCACTTTTCTTTGTTAGGTAGGTAGATTGGCTGCTTTTGCTGGCCAACCATGGCTGTCTGTGTACTACTTACCACATGTTCAATTGCATTTCTTGTTAAAGATAAATTCTAGGGGCGGCTTTGTCAAAGTAATCTCATGTTTTAAGGAGCTGTACCATTAGTTTCTTTTGTAGTACCTTGCTTTGGGCGGAGTCCTTTTGCTTTTAAACAGAAATACCGTATGTTAACCCAAAAAAATTAGGAGTTGAATCTGTACTAGTATCTATTAGGAGTTGAATCTGTACTAGTATCTAGAATTCACCCCAAAACACTAACAAAGTCCTACACTATACTTGCTCTAGCAAGAATTTATTTTCAGTATCTAGATGTAAGCTAGACCAGTGATATGAACACTTGTATTTCAGATGAGTTTCGTAAAAACCACTTAATCTGGTTATCCTCATTTGGACTGAATGAATTTTGTCTTCTTACTGTGCTCCAAGGTGGTTATCTTCTTTTTGCTGTGAAGAGCAATTTTTTTCGCTCTCCCCTGTTTGGAAGTGGTCGTGCCTTCAGTGCTAACTGGCGCAATTAATTATATGTGACCATTTGTGTGATGATAGTAGTTGAGGAAATTAAATCTCACTCCCCTGGTCCCTATAAACTCATCTTGAATATGTCTCATGGGGATAGACCACCTTCGAAAAAATTAATGATATATGATAATTTTCCACATGGCTAGCAAGAATTACTCATCTCAGTAAGAGAGTTGGGATCCATAACAGTTTGCACATGAAATGAGCTTTTACACATTCCCATTCATCCATGGACAGAATTTATATTATTGACATAGATTAATAGATCTACACACCCATGAACAGGATCTATATTCGATCTACGCACCTCGAGTGGAGAAGGATGTACACGTATTTAAATTCAGTCGGAAAGATATCTTCACATGTTCCGTGTGTTTTTGTACAAAACATATATTTGATCGTGATTTTTGGTGGGTTTTTTCATGCACTTTCATGTACAATTTTGATTCATGGCGTATTGTCCATTGCGTTTATCACCCTTCTACGGTCTCATCGCCACTTTTTAAGTTTTTAGTTAGCTACTTCATTTAATTGCCAAATAGGACATATGCCATCAGGAGCATCACATATTTAACCTCCGTCTGAACATATGGCTTGAATGCATCAATTATAGTTTGTGGTTTCAAGTTCTTGATTTTAATGGTTCTACATAACTAATGCTGGATAGGGAAAAAATGGGCTTGAAAGGAGGAGCTCCCTTATAAATTTTTGACCATCTGCTAGAAAGACTGGTGGATGGTCTGCAATGGAAGGTGCTCCAGTATTTTCCATGGACGCTGGAAACTTTGATTGGAAATAGTGATCTCATGCTAGATAGGGGATGAAAGATAGTGATTCATCCAGCGCTGCATGTGGATCACTCCTCTATAATTTGCATGCATAAATTCTGCAATTTGAAATTATTCCTGGTTTCAGGCAGTGTCTAAAAGCTTATCATACTGAGTGTGTGGGGAAGGATGATTCGTTCCTGGAGACTGGGAGCCGCTGGACTTGCAGTAAGCCACTAACATTTAGTCATGATTATATCTCATTTTCTTGCTTACCGCTTTTCTTTTGGCATCATATTTCCCTGATGCAAAGTCTAATTCGCAATGTATATTATACTGCACATGGCATAAATAATATCTGACAGTCAATGTACTGATAAATTATGTCTCGATGTATGTCCCATCAAGTTTTGGATGATTTACCACCTTGTGCATATTTCAAACTTAAATTTGTTTGGTGGAATCTGCGTTGTCTTTATTCTAAGTTACATATTCTCCGTTTAAATGTAATAAGTTGAAGGAAAGCTAAAGGTGTGGAGGGCTTTCGTCCTCTTAGAAATTATTAAATGTCAAAGATTTTTGAGGGCTATCTTCAAACGAAGGGAATAGAAAAGAATGTAAGAAGAAAGAAACAAGAGGACAGAGAACTCTAGACTTTTCCAAATGTTACTCATCTCTCGGTTTCTAAGGGTCAGTTCCCTTTCGCACCAACGAGGCCAATATGCATGCCAAAAAACTCCAAAAGCTTTTCTGCCCCCTTTTTGTAATAAAGAGAAACTCCTTATTTCATTCCTACAAAAATCTGAATCTGCAATTATGCAGTACATAGGAGCACTTTTAATCAAGGGACTTGGGACAGGAGTCCTGTGTACTACCGGGAATAGGTTGAATCGGAGTTGTAAACCTGAATTGAACATAACAAATCTTTTTTCCTGCTATATTATGTTGCTAGTTCATTAGTTCATCTCAAGAGCCTTTTATGTTTGTGGGATAAATGAAAACATGCAAAGTGATGCAGTTTTCTGTTTCAGGTTGGCACTCTTGCTTCATGTGCTGTAGAACTCCAAAGTTTTATTGTTATGTCTGTCCAAAAGCTGTGTGTCGACGCTGCATTGACAATGCAGATTTTGTACACATTAAAGGGAACAAAGGATTCTGTACTCACTGTTTAAATCTTGCACTACTTGTAGAAGAAAAGAAGGATATCGACTCTGATGGGGTATGGGTAAAGATAGAAGTCTCTTTCTCTCAGTTATTTGTGTTGTTAATTGCTTGCTCAATATCGAGTTACTTTTCCAGCTTATCTGCTTCTTGTGATGAAAGCAAGCTTCGTGTTCAACATTTACTCTGACAGATAATCTTCTAGCGGTTGTCTTTGGCCCAGCTTAGGACATATATCTCTTTTTTTCTAACTTCAGCAATATAAGAAGAAACTTACATCTCTTTGTAGGAGATTCTAGATTACTATGACTGTGAAGAACCTAAGTTCTGTTTCTCGTTCGTATTTATTCGCTGGTTGCTTATTGCTTTGCAGCTTAGAGTTGGGGATAGGGAAGCACGTCTTTTCCTTTTCATTGTTGTAGGGTTTCGTTAAGATAAATGCACATTGTTGGGTACATTCTTTGACGTCTTAAGCTTTTACAGTTAACATGTTTTCAGAGCTTGATTTAGTAAAGTCTTGGGTTCTTGTATCCTGGCTTGCATTAGTACCCCTTTATGTTTGTGCCCTGATGAGCACCTTATCATGTTGCTTTTACCCTGGTGAACAATTGGTTTCCCAGTTTTGGTTGGAAGCTCACAATTGAAGGGGATTGTGACACATGCTATACATTGTTGGGCCCATTCTTACATCATTTGAGTATATAGTTACGAGTTTCTTCCTTTTAGGGTTCGGCGTAGGGAATGGGAGTGAGTTTTTCTTCTCTTTTCCCCCAATTGTTGTGCACTTACTTTGCAGGTAAAAGTAGACTTTAAAGATCGGGAAACGTATGAGGGCTTGTTTAGGGAATACTGGGAGATAATCAATGAGAAAGAAGGCGTGACAGTTGAAATTCTTCGATCTGCAAATGCCCGACTGGTGATGGGAAGAAACTATGAATCCGATTCCGGCTCCGATGCAGATGAAATTGACGAAGGTGAAGAAGGCGATGAGGATGACATAAATGAACACAAGACAGATCATAGAAAGAAGAAATCCAAAGGGCAGCCTTATGTGATGAAACAAAAGGTAAAGGCGACTGGTAAAGAGTTCATCGGCTGGGGATCAAAATCCCTCATACAATTTCTTGCATCAATTGGAAGAGACACGAGCAAACAATTGTCGCAACCTGATGTAACTTCTATTATGAACGATTATATTAAAGAAAACAAGCTTTTCCACCCAATGAAAAAGAAGAAGGTCCTATGTGACACAAGGCTGAAGTCTGTTTTAGGTAAGAAAACTGTCAACAAAAATGGAATATATTACCTTCTGGAAGCCCATTTTGCTGAAAACCAGGACACATCAGAGAAGGATGAGCTTGAGTATAACTTAGAAGACAAGGATGATGGTATCTTGGTAGCATGTAAAAGGCAGAGAAAGTCGAATACAAATAAAGTGTTACCGATAAAAAATATTGTATCCAAGGGTCCTCACATTTGTTATGCATCCATTGTTCCTGAAAACATTAAGCTTGTCTACTTGAAGAGGAGTTTAGTGCAGGAGCTCCTAGAGCAACCTGAGACCTTTGAGAGCAAGGTTAATGGAAGCTTCGTCAGAGTGAAATCAGATCCGAATGATTGCTTACAAAAGAATACTTATCACCTTGTCCAAGTTACAGGTTTGTCTTTGTAACTATCTGATATTTCAAAATATTACTGTTGTCGAGGTTCACATGGACTGCAACTGGATCAATAAAGTGTATGATGTTAGAAACCGCTCTGTTACACAAACTATGGCTCAGATTTTACAGTTTGTCTCCAACACAGAAAGTTCCATGATTTTTACTTATTGGTATGACGATAATATCCTTGGAAGATGTAAAGAATATTATACAATTAATAATTATAAACTTGAATCTTTAGTTATTAGTGATTGCAGCAGCTAACTTAAGCGATGATCAATTATTGTCACTCCACGGCACTTAACAGCTGTTAGATGAGTTTATGCTGTATTATGTTGGATCTTTGAAACTCTTGACATGTATGTAAACATATGGGCTGTGGACTCATTGTTGGCAGGAATTGGAGTTTCAGGTGTGGAATATGTGA